>OOFC01051383.1:27701-99708 GCA_900323345.1 Pseudochromis fuscus
GTACCGTATTTTCCGGACTATTGAGCGCACCTGTCTATAAGCTGCTATTGAATTTATTCGAACAGTTTCATGTGGTCCACTCTGACCGGGTCTGATGTGACGAGGCTAAATGTATCGGCGGCACAGAGCTTGCTAGCTTGTAAAAAGCTAACGAGCTTCGTGCCGCCGATACATGAGTCACACCGGTGTTTAAGCCACAGGGTTCAAAGCGTCGGAAAAAAGTAGCGGCTCATAGTCCAGAAAATATGGTAATAACTGGCCAATAACGTAATAAAAGTCCTGAACCGATAACGTTATAATTTTTGGCCAATCACGTAATAATTTATTACGTTATTGGCCTGGTAAAAGAAAAAAAAACTTTGCAAATGTAATAACTGAGCTATTGGCCTATTACATTTCAAAAAGTTCAAATTTATTACGTTATCGGCTGTTATTGCGTTATTGGCTTCAACAAGGCCTGCTCCAGGAGAAGCTGGTACCAGATGAACCAAACAACAACAAGCCTAGGACGGGGTGCAGTCCCTCTAAGTACATATTATTGCACAGGAAGACACATATTCACTGTAATATGGTGAAATTATATGAATATGTCCTTATTTATTGCAAAAAGATGGTTTAACTTGGACACAGCAGCCGAGAATAAAAGTTAATTTCAGTGGAACAGTTATGTATTGGGTGGGCTGATCCACGTGGCACACCTCCATCTATAAATCCCATTTTATGATTCTTGAACTGAGTGAACTGTATCCTGTATTGAGTCAGTTACTTTGAGGACAATATAATAAGGAATTTGAAGATTTTTCTTATTCGGCTCTCAGACAGAATTCTGTGTATTCATAAAGATGAAACCTGAAATTTACTGCCCTTAAGTCACTAAAGGAGCATTCCTCACATAGATAATATGAACAGTTTATGGTCCAAGGAGAGATCTTTCTTTCTTTTTTCTTTTGAGACCAGGAATGTAAAACTGCTTCTTACAGGAAGCAGCTGAACCTGCCATCCAAACATTATTAACACTGTACCTGTCCACATTGTACAGAAGAAAATCTGTCTCCACGACAGCAGCAGGTGAAACATGACGGGAAAGATGAAATCCCTCTAATTGATTTTGGCGCTGAATGCTCGTCTACTCCCTTAATCAATAGTCATCCATTACAGAGAAGCTTACCTTGTAAATTGTATTTATATTACAGCGAGTACCTCTTCCCATTCTCCGTTATCTATTACAATTAAACTGTTGTCACTGGATGTCAGATCACAGCTGGAAGGATGTTTGTATCATGAAGGTCAAAGTAATGGTGCTAAATCAGGACACGTGCTCGACTGTCACGCATCGTCTTTCATTAGTGCCTCTGGTTGCAGTTCCTTTATGCTTTATAGTGAATTATAGTTACAATGTTATTGTGATAGATACTTATTAATACCTCAAGTGTTGTCTGTGTTTTGAAAGATCATACAGGAGCCATGGAAAGAGTAGTTAAATGGGACATATTATTGAAAATCCACTTTTTAAAGTCTTTGATATGAACTGTTTGGTGTGTCACTGCCTCCAAGTCCACTGACTGTGAGATTTTAAAACCACCTCATTGTTGCGTGAGCTGCTTGAAGAGAAAAACCTGGGGTAAAACGAGCCGTTCTGGATTCTGATATATTGTGATGTAACAATATATCAGACAGTGGCTGACATACGCTGCATTAGCCAACCCCTCCACAGTATCCCACATGGTCTCCCACAGCGTCACAAGTGTAGGATCCGCCTTCTTGGATTTCTCCGTTTAACAGAAGTTTGGCCGTGACATGACTGCACCCAAAACCTGGTTTGGGTTGTAAAAACCCGCACATGTCGTTACACAGGCCGCCAGCCTCACAGTGGTACGATTCCTCGCGTTGTGCTGGTTTCCTGGTTATGGTGACGGCGTCATTACGTCAGTGCAGAGCAACAGAGAGGAGCGTCTTAAAGCGACAGGCACCAGAAAACAGCCCAATCAGACTACAGGTGAAACACAGTGTTTTTGAAACTAAAATACAGGATCAAAGTAGAGTTTCACCAAGAAACTTCACAGACACGTTCTAGAGGCGTTTAAAACTTATTTAAACTTCCCTGAAAACCAGTATAATATGTCTCCTTTAATTCACCATTAGGTTTTCTTTTGAGTCCATTAAAATCACTCTAAGCAAAAGCAGGCAAGAGAATGAAGCAGTAATATGCACGGGTACTTTATGTTCTCAAGTTTCAGCATAAAACTTAAAGCTAAAAATTGCTCCGTGCATGACTCAGATGAAAAAGCACAGAAAAAAAAGTCACTTGCAAATGTCAAACTGATACAAAGACTACACAAGAAGTTTTGGGATAATGTGACATTAAGACTTTATTAGAATTAAATAACATTGCACAAAGAAAAATCTAAAGCAAATGACTACAATCTGGGGGAAAAACACACCCAGCTGCACATTTAACACTGTGTGTATCACAGAAACAGAGACAGACAAAAAAAAAGTGTGTATCCATCAGGCAGGAAGATCATCAATCCACTGAGCCGCGGCGCACAGCGTAAAAACTTTCCATATTTAGAAATGCTCACCAGATAATCCTGCTGCTTGGAGATAGCACACATCTGTCTGCCAAGTGGAAAACATTGGAGAGTGGCGGTGATGACAATCATAATAGCAGTGACTCTACGCTGTTGAAAGGGAGGTAGACCTGTTGAACCTCCTCCATTTAGAGCATAAACAGGAAAACTCCACAAGCAAACACATAAGGCCTTTACAGTGTCGTAGCAGCACCAACACACTTCAGATAGCATCGAAAAGCAGAAAAAACAAACATCAAATAGTATTTCACAGATTATTTTCTCAAAGTTGATTCAGAAAAGACAGGAGTCACAATAAGCTCTGTTAACATTTACCCACAGACAGTTGAAAAGTTCACGCCCACTCAGTTCATTGGTGTGAACCCATCTTCTTTTCCTCGCATGGACAAACAACACTACCAAATGCGTCCATTTTGCCTCAAACAACAGTGACTCAGGTCAGTAAATGTATGAAGGACACACACTCACGCGCATATGTGCACACAGATACACAGATACTGTACACTGGAAACACACTTAAGGCAATGGTGGCCTGGCAACTGTGACTATTCGAGTAAATCTAAATGTGCCCTCACATGCTTCCCCTGACCCTTGGTTTCTGTTCATCCAGTGCAGCCCTACAGCCTGAACCGGCTCAGAAACACAGACTCATCGAAGCACAACACCATCCCTTCACAAAACTTCACCAAACAAAGAGAATATTTATTTTCATATTAACACCTGTTTATTTACTGTGCCACAGATGATGATACAATTTATATATTTGCATGACTTTCACTGACTTTCGTAGCTAGATGGCTGCACTAATCCAAAATCTGCCCCGGAGACAGTTCACATCAACACTAATGAAACAATACCAACATACTTCAGCCTCAGACGACACAGCTTTAATCCTCGTCATCATGTCTCACAATATGATTTCTATACTCCTCGTGGATCATATCGATATAACGGCTGAAATGACTAATGCATCTTTAATACAACACATCCCCAAAGACGATAACATAACTCAACACTGCAACTGGCTGCGCATGTGTGTGAGGGCTGTCAACCGATCATCTTGACGACTAAACAACAAAGACACTTGTCAGAGGCTTTATGAAAAGACAGCACTGTGGGGTTTTTTGCTTGTTCTGTGGAGGAATAATAAAACCTTTGTTGTGGCAGAAATGAGCAGGATTACCATACTGGTAAAAGATGGCAGTTATTCTGGGGGCTCCAGACCTCGAGGCCCCAAATTCACTGTTTGGATTCGGTCATTTAATCCACTATGTATCAGAATCTAGTTTTGTCGTTTCCATATTTTATTTTGCTCGTACAACCCCATCTGGAGGATACACAGTTCATTGGTAAGGAAGGAAAGTGAAGGCAGAACTGATTACATTTCAAAGATGTTAATTATCAAACTTGAAAAGCTGCAGAAACAACATCTCTTGAAGCCAGTAATGTAATAACAGCCGATAACGTAATAAATTTGCCCTTTTTGAAATGTAATAGGCCAATAATGTAATAAAAGTCCTGGACCAATGACGTAGTAACTGTTGGCCAATAACATAATGATTTATTACGTTATTGGCTCAGTTATTACATTTGCAAAGTTTTTTTTTTCTTTTACCAGTCCAGTAATGTAATAAGCAGCCAAGAATGTAATAAATTATTATGTTATTGGTTCAGGACTTTTATTACGTTATCGGCCAGTTATTACATTATTGGCCTATTACATTTCAAAAATGGCAAATTTATTACGTTATCAGCTGTTAATACATTATCAGCTTCAACCAATGCCTTTCATATGTTTTCCAAATATCAGATTAGGCAACACAGCATCTGTTATGTTCAGGTGCTTGGTTAAGGTTAGGAAAAAGTTTAATATAGGTTTAATATATAAGAAGCCCAAAGTGAATTCACATATTTATTTACATCTATGTACATCGACTTCTTCCTTTAACCTAGATCACAGTGTTTTGTCACTTAAACTTCACGTCGGTCTGGATGGTGTAGTGTCACAAATTATCACAATTTAGCTGTTTATTCCAGCATATTCCTGAATTCGCTGGACCTAAGTTTGAACTTTAAGATGCATCACACAGCAAGTAATAGATTATGTGTGTAGCTACGTGACAAACAGCAAACTTTCTGCCCTGGGATCTCCTGACAGATTTATCCAGCCATGCAAAAGGGACAAAGTATAAGTACAACATTACAGAAAAACTACAGAACAGAGTTTTACCAAAGAAATAAATGATTTGGGCAGGACCAGAAGATGAGATCCTGTCTCAATAAATAAATAAAATAACAATAAAAAAATCCCAGAATCTCTTTGAAAAATTCTAAAATTTGTCAGGTTCAGACAAATTGTCCTGAAAATCTACAAACATGCAGATTCATACTGTGGACAATGTGAGTTAATTTAATGGAGATCTGATCTAATTTGTGGACACAGGTATATGGATTGTCTTGGCCGAGGTCTGCGCCCTCTGAGAGCTGTCTAGTCTAATGTCCCCTTTTGTACTTAAAGCTGAAAACAACAGTCGGGTCAATAGTTACAATTTACTTGTGAATCTGTCCCCTCCGGCTTTACCACGATATCCAGGCAAAGAGTTTTATTTGCCATTCAGATAACCGAGCTTTCTCTTTTCTCACCACCGGAGAGCTGATTTGTCATCACTGCATCTGGCCCTGCTGCCCAGTCAGGCAGATTTCGCAGGTCAAATATCAGCTTTGCTTGCATTAGACAATTACGACCCTGCTCCAACAGTCAACCCTCACGCCCCCAGAGACTCCCCCTGTGGACAGTGTCCTTATCGTTCACCTGCAGCAACGTCCCTCACCATTTACACCACAATATTTTTTGCAACAGATTTTTTTTCTGTGTATCCGGCTCCACTCATTGGGGTCCTCTTCAGTTCAAGCAGCAGTTTCAGTGGAGAATCTAGTGCTGCATTTCTCTGAAATATGGCCGCACATAAAGGTAAGAGATGCCATTGTCAAGCACGGTCATAAAAAGCTGGAACAGCCTGTGGTGGAGGGAGAAATCAATCAGTGCAGCCAGTTACAGGTTTACGAAGTCTTTATGGAGAGGCGAGGGTTGTTTAGGCGGCGGCAGGGGCATAATAATCAAAGCAGGAGTGAGGGCTTGTCACTTTGTAAAGGGCACCTCATTGTCTTGACTGAAAATGATTGATTACCAGAGCGAATGGGAGTGTGTAATAGTGATCGGTCAACCGCATGTTTATATTTGTTGCAGAGACACCTTTACCTCCGACAGCTTTTTGTACACATCGTAACATGAATGAGAACAATAGACTTTGATAGAAACATATTTCCTTCCTCAGAAAAATGTAGAAACTGTAAAAATGTTTGAGTTGTTATTTAGCCACGAAGATGGTTTAGTTATTAGATATCTCTGGTTTTCTTGCCTTTGACATCTCTATAATACAATGGAGCTAAATGTTATTTCTCACCATTGCAAAGCTAACTTTAAAGTACTTTAGTCATCCCTTTTAACACCTTCAAGGGGCAGAAGATTAAACACAGCATTTAACATATTTTATAATATATCAATACAGCTAACAAATTAGCAAGCAGTTTCCTATTTACACTTCCAGCAGACACAGAAACACATTTGCACTTGTTTGGAGTTGTGTTGGATTTCATGATGGATTCGATATTTCTATTTTTTGCACTCTTTGGATATACGAGGCTCAAGCAGTAAGTTTCTCCACTGTTTTCTCCAACTAGTCAGTAATTTTGTCTTGAGCAGGTAGCATAGAGTTGGATTATCAGACTCAGATAAGACTAAGACAAAAAAAACAATGATCTAAAATAGCAAATAAATAAAAACTCATGGAGCTGAGAGGAACAAAGATGGAGGACAATTCATCACATTCAACATAGTAATTTGATCCTTTCGTCGATTAAGACAAAAACTGATTAAAGCAGCTTTGAATTCATGGAGCCCTGGGTTGTGTAGGTATTGTAGATTATTCTCAGTACTTATATAATCTAATAAAGGACAGTGGGAGGTATTCACAGTAAGTCACATTAGTTCAGTTAGTACCTCTGTTCACCCTGACATTTTTCTGTGTGAATGAAATGTGTTAATTAAAGATCCAATTAGTCATGATGGTTATAACCTCTGCCAAGGAGGCTATGTTTGCTATGTTTGTTAGCAACATCACAAAAAAAACAAATAGATCTTGATCCTGAATTGAAGAAATGAAGGATGACATCCTCTCTGTAAAAAACAAAAAAAACCAAGATAGTGTTGCTATGGTGATACAGGACAACAGTGTTCCAGCATCAGTACAGTCGGGTTATGCCTTGGTGGATGTTTGTGCTCTCTGGATACTTTCTAGTTTTCATGCAGAGGTTTAAATTTCTTTACCAGTGTTAATTTTGCGAAGGAGGAAACATAATTATCAGCAATGCAATTGGCTGTGAGCAAGTGCATAAATAATCAGGTCAAGCTGGGGTGATCTGTGCATGTGCAACTGGATCGAGGGTGGGGAGCAAGACAGTATAGCTTGTGTGACATTGCGACACCACAGGGAAATCAGTCTTCTACACACTTATAGAAAAAAACTGCTTTCAAGTGTCATTCACAGATCACCGGTCAGTGTGCGACAGTATTTCTCGAATGTGGGACATGCTACTCGAAGTAAATTCCCAGGACTATAAATAGGACTGGATTCTTTTCCAAAATTGAACAATGGGAGATTATGAGATCCATTTTCCAAGATCTCACTATGGTCTATGTGCATATTCTCAGATCAGTGCCAGGTATACAAAAGCCATCAAACCCCAATACTGTCACCTTGATGATGACTGTCCACCTCTTGTGTTTCGAAGATGCTCAGGCTTGAGTCTTCACGGGGTCACAAGGTGAAGGTCAGTCATGCTGTATCGGTGTATTTGAGTAATTTCAGCAGGTGCAGGAGATACTAACTACTCAGCCTTAATATAGTTTACTCTACTACTACTGCTACTACTACTACTCTACTACTATGATTTATACTTTACAACACAAAAGAGACAGTGCACACAAGAAACCACAAATGCTGCGGGCCTTTCAAGAACCCCCCACAAAAAAATATGAAAAGAAAAATAATCAGAAAAGCATGCCATTCATCTGTTAGTTGTGAGACTGACAGCATTGTGCTTTGGTGCACTCAGTGAAATATGCTCACCGGTTCAGCCTGGCAGGACTGAGGCTGTAACACAATTAGTCTGAGGTGAATAAGGGACCCAGAGTCAGGCGCACAAAACGGGCCTGACAAAGAGAGACCTCTGAAACCTTGTATCCACCGAGTGGCCTGCAGGTGAGGTAAACAGGGACAGAAAGTCACAACTTCATGTGTAAGTAGCACAGGTAAGGCTGCTCTGAACTCGCTGTTCACTGCCATACAAAAGAAACTGGACTTAGGACCTGTTGTGTGTTGCAATGTGCAGCTGTAGCCTACTGATAATGTAACACAACATTTTATCACAGCGTTACATTAGTAGTCCAAAATTTGGACACCAAATTTGAAGTGTGTAATTTCCCAATAACGCCTTTTTTCTCGTCTTCCTTCTCACAATTGCTGCAATACAAAGTCTAAAAACACAAAGCTGGCTGCAGTTTACAATCACAACACAAGGCATCACCACTTTTTTTTTGTGTGTGTGGACCAGGTACACCTGACAACCCACTCATCGATCGGTCCACATGTAGATCTTTCCAACATCTGATTTTCTAAAAACGTTTTAACTTCTAAATCCCTACAGTAACAATTTGCCCTGTCATTTTTACACTCAAGATGAATGGGGCAAAGTAACATTAGACATTTATCACACAATAATAGAAGCAGGCACTTAGTCCACAAGGCAATTGCGTTGTCATCATTAACACAGACAAACATTAACAAGTGACAGCAAATTAAAACAAATCCATAGCAAATGGTTTTCCCATTTCTCACCAACATAATGACTCTGCCTCCCTCACATGTTGTATTAACATCCTCTGCACCACATTCACACTGTAAACACCACAATATCCACAGTGACAACTTTATACTCTGTTTTTTTGTGCTTTTTAAATAAAGCTATGAAGGTATTTACACTGTAAGACTGGTTTTTTTTGTAATCTCTACATAATTTTGTTCACAAGGATTGGTGGAGCGTCTATACTGCTACATTATATGGCCTGATTTTCCACTCCACATCACCATCCCTTTGAGCATGGCATTGGACTAAAAACAAAGGATGTGGAGTGCTGGGTTGCCGTAGTAACTGTCTTTCCTGGACTATGCCTGCATCCATCTTCCTCAGCAGGTTCCCATGGTGCTAACTGTGGTGTAACTGAACTTGGACATGGACGCCCCCGTTGCCATAACATCCTCCTCGTTGTCCCGTAACCCACGACGACGGCGGCGGTGGCAAGGTGCGGCGCAGCAGGAGAAAGTGGCGAGCAGAGCTTTGCGGAAGCGCGTGTTCATGAAGCAGTAAATAATTGGGTTGACGCAGGCAGAGGTGTAGGACAGCAAATGGATGAAAGCGATGGGCGCCCCTGAGAGGGCGTGTTTGGCAGAGATGTCATCGAAAGCTCGCCAGGTGTTGGCACAATACAACGGCATCCAGCAGAGAAAAAACAGAACAACAATGACCACCAGCATGCGAATCACACGCTTCTTGGCCTCCAGCTTGGCCTCAGATGTGTTGCTGCGTGGTCTTTCTGCTTTGACCGCCCTGCCAGACGAAGCCATGGTGGACATCTCCAGTGAGTGTGGCCGCTGGACCACGTTAACATAGCATCCATCTCCATCATCGCTGGAAACAGTGGAGGTGAGGCCGTTCTTCACATCTGCATAAGAGGGCAGAGAAACAAAAATACTCAATACTGAACTACTGCATTTAAAACTTAATTCTTTAACATGTGGAGGATGTTCACAGCAGAGTAGAAGGACTGATACCTAAAACACTGATACAAATACACACAGAACTGTGCATTTGTACAGAATTGTACACTATAAGTAAAATGTATTTAGATGTAATATTTATTAATATTCATCTCTGCTTCATGATGGACATCACCCGCTGTCATGTAAATGACTATTAAAAATAAATAAATGGAAAACCAGTTTATTTCAATGTAATGCGAGAAGTAGTGGAGAAATACTGTTAAATATTGTATCACAAGTATATGTTGCAATACCATATCTACTTTTTGTAACTTTAGGAATACTAAAACTTTTATTATGTTCGGGTTTGGGTGCTCACAGTCTTTGGTAAAGGTTATGGAAAGATCGTGATCTTGGCTTTATACAGAAAAAGTCTGCAATGTCTTGAGTTTGTTTACATTTAATAAAACCCACAGTCTTTTCATAACCAAAGTGTGTTTGTCGTCTAACCCCAGAAAAGACTCTCCGTGTGAATGGTGTTTTATCCTGTGCCCAGCTGTCTCCTCACAACCTCACACAGCTCTGTGATGACACATACCTGTAAGCTTTATTTTGGATGAATCACACTTCTTTAGTTAGCGGCTGCTCACTGTGATGATAGGAATGTAATACGCAACTCCTGCTGATGCACAGTAATCATCCATTACAGAATATTACAATTTATTGATATGATCTAATGCTCCTGCTTTTCTTCTATCAAGGACATAGTCCAATCAGTACAGTATGAAGAGTACTCCACACAGTATTTACTGTTGCTTTTCCTCATCGCCTTTATTTTCTATTCTCACTACCAGTGCTTTGGGAGCAAAATTAACATTTAGGCCATTAAATAAAACCTTGACTCAACAATTTTCATCCTGTTTTCTACATGCACTGCACAAGTCCTCACCAGTACAGCCTTGTTTGCACCCATTTAAAAGGTTTATTTCCTTCAGTGCTTTCCTATCCACCTTGATGGATATAAATGTGACAAGCAATTTCTGCTGACCCACAGTAACCATCCATTATGGGATATTACAAACTATCAATACAGTCTAATTATCCTGCTTTCCTTCTACCGAGGACGTAGTTTAATCAATATAGTATCAACAGCCCCAGGACAAGCGAATACACACAGGATCTGGTCGTGTAAACACAATTTGCGAACCCCCTCCTGGATTATTAACTCAAATGCATTTTTAAAATGTGTTTTGTTTTATGACCCTGTTCTCTTTGTCTGTCAAATTCCTTACTTATTTATTAAATTATTTATTTTTGGACAACCTCATTCTCTCTGAAACCAAACAGATGGTAATGCCCAGGCCTGCAGCTGTTAGCCAACTCCATCCTCTAATGGAGCACCAGCGAGCGCCACTCCACGCCGCCGCTATCACTCCACACACACTCTCCTGCACCCTCAAAAGGTTATGTTTTACTTAACCTACACGCATTACAGTGATTGTGGTGATAATGAGATTGTTGTAATTAAAATGCAGTTTCTTGTCAATCACATAAATCATGCAAAAAATACAGAAATAAGAGTAACATTGTTGCTCAGGTGCTTTATAAAAAGATCCAGTGACAGAATACTGCTTTATCAGACATATTTAGAGGATAAATAATGAAGCAATTTACTGTATTGAACTGGTCAGAATATGTCAATACTGTGTTTAACAAGGCACTGATCGGATGTTTTTTGTTTTTACAGCAACTAAAACTTTTCGAGATTCGTAGGTGCTTTTTGTTTATTTATTTATTCTTCATTTTTATTAAACCCCTTAAGCCCTGAGCTCTTATTTTGAAATTTAAACAATAGCAAAATACCAGAGACAAGTCTCAGGGTCCATCGATTGGGGGACCTTGGGGTTTAAAAGGTTAATTAGAGTAGACTCGATGTTTGGTGCATTTAGTCGTCTAAAAAGCTGTGGACTTTAGATGTACTGATGTAGATCCACGTAATAAAAAGTCATGATGCCAGTAAATCACTGTTAAATTACTGCATTTTTATTGACAGTAATTTCAATTTACAATATTATTGTTGTGAGTTTGGCTTCATATACTAAAATCTGCAGCTGTTTTTGGATTTAAAAAACAATCAGTTGCAGAACAATAATTTTTGTTTTATGCATATGGATTGGTGAATATTGGCTAAACAGGTCTTACAAAAATCTACTTTTGTTGTTTTTGTTGTTCCAGTTCCACATTGGATAAGTATAATCTGATAATACAAATATTCAAAGAGAAATCTCTCATTATTGGTCAGTTTTTCCCACCTAGCTTTAGCGCCCAGTATTACTCAACTACTGGGCGCTAACTACTTCTTAAACTGAATCACATCTAAAACATACTTCAATATGTTGGTGTATGTTCAATAAAAAAGTTCAGTGACTGTTATCTAAGAGACAAATTGCCTCATGTGTCATTAAATAAATCTTTACCCTACTGTATTTTGTGTGTGTGTGTGTATGTGGGGGGGGTTATTGTATTAACTGTGCAAGGCCTCACCAGTAGAGTCTTTTTTGTGGCCCATTTCAAACTGGATCCCTCGATATAGCTCTCTGGAGATCAGTCCATAGGCCACAATCATCACCACCCCTGGAATCGCAAACAGCACAAGCAGAAGCAGAACGTACCTAAAAGAGACACAGGAGAGAAATGAAAACCCCAGTGTTACATAACATAGCATGCAAACACTCATGTATCCTCGGTTTCTGTATCTCATGTGTAATACATAACAATTACTTGTATATTTGAGTCACACAGAAAAGCACTATATTTGAAGAAAAATGAAAACCCAACGGGGAAAAAAACATCATCATACATCATCACTATTCAACAGAACTTCCTATTAAAAGGCATTTCTGGGATTTTCAAAGTCTCTAAATGTCAAAAAAGTCCATTTGGTCGATGATTTAAAGAAGCTCGAATGTATCCTTATCAAAACAAAAATGTTCGCTCGGTTTGTACAACATGAAGAATGAAAATGTTTTATTATTATTTCCTAAACTCACCTATACTCACATGACTAATATTCAACATTTTCACAGAAAATAAAATAATGTCATTCAACAGCTGGATGGAAAAGTATCTTATATCTTCTTTCTCAACTTTACAATCTGTAATACTATAAATGTTAAAAAGAAATATTTTTTGCATTTTTGGATTATTTGCTCTGTTTTTTAATTAATTGTAATAGTCATAAGTTAGAAAGAAGTGCTGTGTAAAATATACACACACACACACACACACACACCATCCAAATCATCAATGCTGCATAAATACACAGTGATCTACACAGGATGGACTAAAATGAACCTTCCATCTTAGGTACAAAACAAAACCCGTCTGCTCTCATCATCCGTCCTGATGTTTCCACAAAAACACTCAATACACACACAGATACAGCGCGAGCTGCTAAAAACAAGCTCCAGGTCCAAACATGGAAGTAAATGAGATGTTTCAGCGTAGCGTGCCTTGTTGAAAGTAAACAGACACACACTCACACACCCCTACAGACACAGACACGGTTCATCTAAAGTTTATTTAATACAAAACGGCACATTGTCCAGACGGCAAGTGGTGAGAGAGTAAAGAGATGCGTGACCCTGACAGCAAACCTTGTAAACTGTGTTTGCTGCTTTGCTGTTTTACCCCAGAAATGTAACTGATGTTCAGCAAATCAAAACAAGTGCGTGGAGCTCCATTTAAAGCTACAGCGCTGCTAAACTGTGTTATTGTGATTCCCGTGAAGAAACTCCAACTTTGAAGAAAACTGAATTATCTCACACAGCAGGGAACATTTTCCTCGTTACACAGTAAGTTGGTGAGTCATTATGCAGGAAGCAGATCCAGTCGAACACTGCGGTGGCATATCTTTGGTCTGGATTTGCTCACTAATCTCTATTTAATCTGTTAATGAGATGCACTGAGCAGTGAATGATTTGGGTGGGAGGGACATAACAGTGCATCGTGTGGTGACTCTTCAGACATATACCGTATTTTCTGGACTATTGAGTGCACCTCTCTATAAGCTGCTATTGAATTTATTTGAACAGTTTCATGTGGCTCCCATCTGACCGGGTCTGATGTGACGATGCTAACTGTATCGGCGGCACGGAGCTTGCTAGCTTGTACAAAGCCAACGAGCTTCATGTCGCCGATGCATGAGCCACACCGGTGTTTAAGTTCAAATTGTCGGAAAAAAGTAGGGGCTTATAGTCTGGAAAATACGGTAGTTAATCAAAATATTCCTTTATTCTTTTAAAATAGTAAATTAGTGACTTTGTTTGACATATAAGCTTCACATACCCACTAAAAGTAACTCTGCAGACATCTTCCTCTGTCTGTCCAAAGACTTCTGATGAAGATGTGTAACCCATTTCTTTCAATATGATTTCACAGTTATTATATTCTGTATAATGTATGGATACCTTAAATATATAACTTCTTTCTATATGCTTAACAATCGTCAAATCTCACAATGTCTCAGTCAAGAAAAAAAAAAGATAAAATAAATGAACAAAACCAAATCAAACTATTTTTGTATTTATCATTTTGACCTCTGTTTACCCCTGCTGAAGGTTAAGCTTTCAGGTGTGCTTGTTAGCCTGTTAGTAACATCACAGAAACAGATCTCAATGGTCACCCAAAATCCCTAATTCATATGATTGATGAATATTTTAATAAGACAGTGTTACTGTTTCACCACAAGAGGGCAATAGTGTTCAGCGTATAGCATCATTGCAGCTGGATTGTGCCTTGGTGGAGAGTTTGTGCTCTGAGTGCTTTCTAGTGGTTCAGTATCTTTTTTAACATGGAAACTGTCAAGAGGAAGCAGGAGGTAGGACCCAAAGTGCAGATCCCAAGTAAAACAAAAGATGTTTCATAAATAAAAACAACCTGAAAATGCTGCACAACATTGGCAGGGAAAAACTACTACCAAACTAAACACTAATACTCAGAGAACTCACAAAAAATCTACAAATACTCTAGAAATACTAACACACAGCAGCAGAAGACAGGGACACAAGACAAACAAACTGACACAGGACAGAGACAGACAGGAGGTTAAATACACAAACTAACGAGGCACAATGGGACACAGGTGGAGAGGACAATCAGGAAGCAGGTGAGACGAGACAAATCAAAACAGGTGTGACATGACTGACAGGAAATACCTAGAACACAAGGGAAGAGACTCAACAAAATAAAACAGGAAACATGACACAAGAAAACAGAAACAGGAAACATGAACTACACATAATTGACAAGGCATGACACGTGGAAAGACAGATGTAGTAACCAAAGGAGAAAACTAAAAAACCAAAAAAATCCAAACAACCTAAAGACAAGAAAACACAACTAGAACCAAAAGCCAAACAATAGCAAATCATGAAACTAAGCTTGCATGTCCAACCAGGAGGAGACCTCAGGGCCTCAGGGCTCTTGTGACATTTAGCATATCACAAATCGTAGGTTCAGATGAGGGTAAATATAGTTTGCAGTTATCCTGTAATTATCATTTCTGGCCACAGAAGGTGCTGTTCAATAAAAGCCATGTAGTGAAAAAGAAACGGTTGCAATATTAACTTAATGTAAAAAAAACTTAAGCGGGGGCGGCGGGGGTAATTATCGATTTTTTTCCCTCACACAACACTCAAACAGTTTCAAAGGATTTAGATCATCCAGCTGACACACTGTTCAGGACCCAAACACTCACCAGGCCTGCTCTGCAGTTTCAACGGGCCACAATGGGCGACACCGATGTGCTGTGGTGTTGTCAGGACGCTGAAAAGACTCCAGGTGACTGATGATTGGATAGGGAATCATGATGATGAAGGCCAGCACCCATGTGGCAGCAATCACCCGATAGGCATGGGAGCGGGTCTGCCACACCCGTGACTTCAGGGGGTTACAGATGGCGCTGTATCGCTCAATTGCTATGGCAACGAGACTAAATGTGGAGATGCTCACTGTTATGCCTGAAGGGAAACAAACAAACACATAAAAAAAATGATTATTTGAAAAATAAGCACATGCAGCTGTTTTTCTTCTCAGATATCTTTTATTTTTATGAATGACACATTATTACCACTTGGTACTCAGAATGGAGTTTAGATCAGTAATAAAAAGTGACAAAAACAAGTTGGTTGACGTGCACGTATTATCTGCAATCATAACAAAGCACAGCGCTCTATGGAGACGTGCTTGCAAATCAACATATTGTGAGGTGTGGAGATGAGGATCGCTATCTGAATCTTGGGGTAGAGGAAATCATGCTGGTCCCGGCTGCTGATGTGATCTGTCATCTCCCTACTGACAGGGCAAGACGGGAAATTACTCTTTACCTCTCTTATCCATGTCCTCAGCAAGAACACAAACTGTGCATGTGCTATGTGTGCGAGAGAGAGTCAGAGAGAGTCAGGGCCCAGGGGTGCACTATGTTGGCTATACCTATAAAGGAAGCTTTAGAGCTGACCCCAGAAAAGCAAAGGACAATCAGCCGAGACCTCCGGGGTTTGTCCACTTCCTCCCTGATGATGGCTTTCATTCATTCGAAAGCCCTTCATTAGTTAATCCATCTTTCTTTTCAATCCTCAGATGGCTTTCCATTTGATATTTTAGGAAATATTCGAGCGCTTAGGGTAAATGCATCTAGGTAAGCAGCAACTTAGCTTCGATTAGATGCTTCCTCCTTGTTTTCAGTCTATATAGGCTAAGCTAATTTGACAAGTACCAGAAGTGCAACCACTCGAACTGTCATCAAGAAAGCCAATATCCCAAACATCCGACTACGCCTAAAGGGTCTATAAAAAGATCTCTTGAAATTGGAGCTTTAAAAAAATAAAGTAAAACTAACTAAATTGGTTCCAAGCCCAAACTTAACACTAACACACACACACAAAAAATCACTGCATAAGCTGAGAGATGCATAAGATGAGTCACTTGATATTCAGAGCACCAAGGAAGAAAAGTCATTACAACGAATCATGAATACCTTCTCGGTGTGAACTGGGAAAATTACCATCTAGTCCCCTAAAGCGAGTACGAGAGGCACAAAAACACCTCACGCCCATAAAACCTCCCCCATTTGGGAAGGATAATGAAATGGTCCGTGGATACAAAGCAGTTCAATAGTAATTTATCCCTTTTGCAACATGGTAGACAGGAGGTCAGAGAACTTGTTAACTTCCTGATTGCTATTTGTTCCCACGCTTGTTACAGTTCAGGCACAGGTTAAGTAAAGGCAAGGTTGAGTAAGTAAAATAAAACCATGCGAGAGTTGCATTAAAATGTAGTTTTATTTTAGTTGGAAAATAATGGGCTGCAGAATCCGACAGAGTAATCCTGTTGTATTGGATGCAAGTCAATCATTCCTCAAGGCAATATGGGATTAGACTGATAATAAGCCTGAAATGTAATTGTGTTTCTGGTTAAAATAGCAGGTGATGGCACATCGGTTTGCAAGGTGATAAACAGGGAAGGTTACGATTTATGTTTTTAAAGTGAAAGTGAGAGAAAAATCATAATAAATACTGAGAGAATTTCAACATTGCTGTTTGTAAAGTTCCTTGTTTGTGCAACCCCTGTTTCTATAAGTGTGTAGAAATCACTGCCTAAGATTCATTACTGGAGAAAATGATGGACTGCTTACTTATTCTGCTAATGCATCTATATCTGGGAGGAAACAAGTAATTATTTTTATTACGGATGTAGATTTCATTTTTTAACGATAATGCTTTATTTTCATAATATTAAATATTCTTGAAATCACCCGATGATGTTATGAGACGTCTGTGATAAAATGTGAACTTTCAGAGTTTTCTATTTGATGCTTTTGCACAAAGGATATTAAAATCTGAGCCACGTTCACTGAAGTTTAAAGTTTTCATGATCATTTTGTATCTTTATCACAGTTTTAAACTTTTTCACTAAAAATTATTCCAAACATTTTTCTATGCAGTGTCTTGACTGAAATTCCCTTCAGTAGACGAACTTCTGACCTCCATCGAAAGGCGACTGACCTCCCATCTGCAAGTCCTCATCCCAAAGACATGAGGGGTAGCTGTGCTGCTTAAAATTCAGTCAGATCAAATTTAAATGGTATTTCACATCCAGTGTCGCTGAAAAAGGCTCCTGCCATGAAGTAAAGGTTACAGGAAATAGACATTTAAAAAAGCACTTAGCGCTCAGCCTTTACCACATACACTTCAATGTTATACTGTATATAGATCATCTTGAAAGTGTGCCATTTGTTCTCTTCAATAAGGTACGACCATCATGATTTAGTGAACCTGAGAAATCAGCTACTTCAACCCAGTGATAATTTAATGCAATAGATCAGGGGTGCTCAATCCTGGTCCCCGAGAGCCCCTATCCTGCATGTTTTAGATGTGTCCCTCTTCCAACACACCTGATTCAAATGATCAGGGAATGATCAGGGAAACATCTAAAACATGCAGGATAGCGGCCCTCTAGGACCAGGGTTGCAGACCCCTGATCTAAGACAATGAAAATGGTTTATACTGTATAACTGTGTGAGAAATGATTATAATAGTGCGGGAGGGTTCATAAGGGCTTAAAATATATAAAAATAACCATGTAAGCATATGGTTTCTACTTCACAGATTTTCACCTTTCGAGGCAGGATTACTGTATCATATAGTGGGATAATGTTTTAATCAAGATAATGGCAACAGAGAACTAGTTGGGAGCAGCCAAACACTACCACTGCATCTAGAAGAAGAAGAAGAAGAAGAAGAAGAAGAAGAAGAAGAAGAAGAAGAAGAAGAAGAAAGTGGTAGGACCAAACTGAAAACAGTGAAATGTTTCAGTTCATTGGGCAAAATTTCCACTTTATCACATCTTAATGTTTTTTGTTGAAAATCTACAGACACATGCAGGTTGGAAATTTCTAGACATGGACCATCAGGCATGGATTTTGCCTCGGTGGAGGTTTGTGCTCTCTTATGGCGCATTTACACTGGTACCACATCGCCCCGCCTCGCCTCGCCTCGCCTCACCTCGGTTTTGGTGCATTTCCTGCCAAAAAAGTACCAGGAACTTGGTACCTGGTACAACTTTTCGTACCTCCTCTCCTGTGTTTCCAAAAAAAAAGTACCTGGTCAGGTAGGAGCAGGTACTAAAATCTTATTGGACGAAATCATCACTGCGTCACTGTGTCGTCACTGTGCAGCACGTAATCTGTCGCTGCAAGCACGCCATTTTTAGATCATCAGCAAACCGTGCAGATATGTTTCAAACAACAAGAAAAGAAATGGCATCTGTCCTCTTGCTGTAAAAAACAGCCACAGACCGAGAGTCAAAAACAGCAGTTGTTCCTCCATTGCTTCTTTCCACACCTGAGTGCTGCATAGAAGATGACGCCACGAATGATGGCCAGTTACACGCAGGAGGGACTATCCTCGGCAATGTAAATGCAACGAGGCGATCCGAGGCGAGGAGGTACCAGTGTCAATGCGACTTTACTGCTTTGTTGCATAGTACTTAGACAATAGTGATAAAGTCAACACTGACCCCCTGATTAAATTATTTCTCATCACCTTCATCCTTCAACTCCTCTAACTCCTCCCCCTCCCCCTCACAACACCCCCGTTCCTCTCACCCATGAGGTAGGACACGATCTTGCACATGGCCGCTCCGAAGATGAAGTTCTTCAGGATGTTGGGGATGAGGTTGAAGGGCATGCAGAAGATGGCCATCATCATGTCGCTGACTGCGAGCGACAGCAGGAACGTGTTGGTCACGGTGCGCATGCGCTTATTGATGGCGAGCACCACGATGATCAGCAGGTTGCCAAACACGCTCAGGAAGAAGATGAGGGAGTAAAGCAAGATCTGCAGTGTGTGGTCATCTGGAAAAAGACAAGAGCAGAGGGAATATTATAACTTGAAGGTCTTTGTCCTTTGAACAACCTCGTTAGTTCTGTTTTACATGCTGATCAGCATTATTGATCCTAACATTGATCACCGTCTGTGTGTTTAGTACACAAGTTGTACATGCCCTACTGATTAACCCTATAGTGTTGTTTCTAAAGGCTGGAACTTGCGATTATGTGATGTTATGCTTATAAAACATTAGTTATATCAGCTGAATGACCACATGTCACAACCGCAATGGAGACATGACAGGTGGTCTGATGGCAGGATGCGTCCTTCATGGGTAAATTAATCCTCAGCAGCTTCAATTGTCAGTTGAACCTTGTCATATGTTATGTGATATGTCAATCCCCTGTTCTCTTTCCTGTCTGTCTATATAACACCCATTCAATGACAATATAATCATTAAACAAGCAAAAAAAACAGATATTACAGCAGGTGTACTCATCTAAGAGGTGGTAATGTCAGTCCACATCCACCTTAAACCTACACAACACTAGAAAAACAATGGCTGAGGCTAAAATTGAAAATCCTGTTTTGGATTTTCTGCTTTAAAAAAAACTCACAAGTGTTGCTGCATCGTCTTTTCTACTTATTCACAGATTGTAATCAAGTTTTGCTCATTTTTGGTCAACTCAGTCCATGAATTTATGTCCTCCAAAAACTAGTAAATTTAGATAACTCTATGGACAGATTGAATGGTTGATGCTTGTTATTGCTGGTAGGACTTTTACATAATGGTACACAGTGTTGCCAGGTGGGAAATATGTCATCGTATTTTGAGGAAAATTATCGTACACCCGTCAATACCAAACTAACAAGCCCACTTGAATCTCACTCGACTGTCTGTGACGGTCTCCTAGGGCGGGCGCAGCTTACCATTCAACCAATTAAGGCATAGACATCAGTCGTATCTTGAAGCATGATTGGCTGGTAACATGTCACATGGGAACAGATGCCTTCAGGGTTCACAAAAAAACTGTGGCAGGCAATAATATGAAATGGTCAAATTATGGTACATTTTTAGGATTATTGATCGTACAGAGGGCCAAATTATCATACAAATATGATAATTATTGTACACCTGGCAACACTGATGGTACGACTATTTTGCAATTTCATCATCAGCATTTCAGCATACAGTATTTTCCGGACTACTGAGCACACCTGTCTATAAGCCATTATTGAACTTATTCGAACAGTTTCATGTGGTCCACTCTGACCGGGTCTGATGTGACGAGGCTAAATGTATCGGCGACACGGAGCTTGCTAGCTCGTAAAAAGCTAACAAGCTTCGTGCCGCCAATACATGAGCCACACCGGTGTTTAAGCCGCAGGGTTCAAAGCATCGGAAAAAAGTTGCGGCTTATAGTCCAGAAAATACGGTAGTTAAAAAGGATAACTCATGTGACATTAACAAATGAAACAAAAAGTAACAAGAATAGACTTTAAATCCAAACATACAGACCACACAATAAACTAGTTGAATATTAGATTACAGAGAAACATTAGTTACTATTTTTTGGTGTTCTATTGATATTGAAACTTACAGTATCTCACAGTCATTTTTATAACATTTTTCCAATTTGATGTGCACTGAGGCTGCAGGAGCTCAGCAACACTCTCTTTCCTCTACTGTGAAACCAATTCAGATGCCAATGTTTTACACCTTCAAAGTGGAGGCAGCTATCTTCCGTTCAGATACTTTTAAGCGTAAAAGCTTAAGCCCTGTCTGTGTGCCTTCAGCCATTAGCAGCTTCACTGGATCATGTCTTGTAAAGTCCATGTTATCTGCTGTCCCCTCTTATCTTCCCCTCAACCCCCTGCTTAGACACAACACTCTTTGAACAAGTTACCTACTGTGTCTGTATCGGGGGGGATTAGAGGTACCATGTGTGCCACATCAACTGTGGGACACAAATCACATCACGCACATAAGCCCAAACTTCACTGACACTGTTTATAAAGGCACGTGTCACCGAAAACGCTCGAGTCCTAATCCCCTGAAAATATAGCAACACCACTTTCTCCAAGGCACTGGTAAAGTACAATTACATAAACTAAAATCCTCAAAAGCAGGTTGTGAGGGTCTCTAACCTCTAAACCAAATGTATTACTTTCTCTATTCTTCTCTTTTCTTTTCCGTCACGGCCATCCTTTTACAAAAGGGTTGTTTTCACAGTGTATTTTCATCTTTTAAACGTCTCTCCTTGATCTTTACCCTTTTCCAATCTCTGGAGTCTTTTGCAGTTTGCTTTCTTTTTCTTTTCTTTTTTTTTCCTCCGTCCATTTCCTGTCCTTCCGCTCTCAAACAGCAATGTGACTCACATCCGTTTTTCAATTCCCCAGAATGGATGAAAAAAAAACTGTGTTTGAACTGAATCACTGTGTAATTACACCAACGTCGATTAATGTTTTTTTTAGCTGATCGGAGCATTAGGTCACTTTGTTAGGAGTGCACACTTTCAGAGGTAAAATAAGGACACAGACAAACCCTCAGCCTGTGGAGCATCAATAAAAAATAATCTATAGGTTTACAGTAATGCTCCTGGGAAAAAATCTGAAGCAAAATTGGGAGAAAAGTGCATATTATATGACTTCTCCAAATCTATAGCCGTATAAATAGTTTCAACACAAAGTAAGATGATATGTCACCAAATTGATTTAGTTGCCTCCATGCAGCAACTCTGGATGTTAATGCATCACTTGTGGTGGATTCAGGCTCAGCTTGGTCGGTTAAAGTCAGTAAGGCAGTCAGTCTTTTGCTGTCGCTCTCATCTCTCTCTCACACACACACACACACACACATCTAATGACATGTGGCTTCACCATCTGTCTCACAAGCTCCTATGCAAATAAAGAGCAGGGAGTGCTGATGTGTGCTGTTGAAAGAATAACACAGTTTCCCTCAGTAGCACAGTCAATCAATTGGCAGCAACTAAAAACTGTTTCATTTTGTGTTTGTATGAGTGAGTGCATGTGTGTGCACATACATCTCCATGAGCATAATGGATATGTGCAGACACATGATTGGCAGAAGAAGCTCTGCTTTGTTATCACCTCCCTCTTTCTCTGTCTCTCTCTCTTAATGAAATATGTTACACTGGCTTCAGCCTAATCGAAGCCAATTAGCTCTCCTGTGTGCTCGCTGATAACTCCCTCAGCACATTCTCCAGTCCCTTCAGGCCAGCATTGCCAATAGCTGCTCATCAGTGTAGAGTGGAGGCATTCATTTTATTCACCTTGCTCATCAACGCTCCACCTGCACACACTGGTGAATACAGAATAATGTAGTCTTCACCTCTCTGCATTTTTTTATGCCGTTGAATAAATCAACTCTGCTCAACAAGGATGTTTAAATCCAAAATTATTATTTCTGGCTTATTGCCCAGGGGTTGACCAGAATCCTTCCTTCTTGACAGAGCTGTAACCTTGGTATGATAAACACAGTCAGCTCTGCACTTTGTCTGCAGGTTTTCAAAGAGTTACAAAGCAGTTCATCATCTAGCACTTGTATTTAATGTCCCTTAAGCTTGCAGCAATAACTTTCTTGGACCGTTTGAGGACAGTGTAGGTTGCAAGCCAACATTATGACCTAAACTGACTTATCATCCCCTTTTAAAGCAACTATGCAGAGGTGTAGCTGCTGGAAATACGTCTGATGACAGGGGTGTAAAAGCAGCTTGTCCTTCAAAACTGTAGGGGGGGCAATCACAAAAAAATGGTGAAACTGTGCGTAAACAGTGTCTTATTTACATAGGTGTGACTGGAAAAGAGAAATATTATCATTTATCTCGAGTTTTGTGGTAACGCGGAGAAACTGTTTTCATTCTCCCCTGACTTTTAAAGAAAATATAAATGCTGCTAAATGCTGTGAGTTATTAAAAACGTACTTTTCTGTGTCTGTCTTTGTGTTGTTGGGTGTTGAGCAGATAGTGTACGATGTGTTTTAACGCTTTTCCACTAAACAGCTACCTGTTGGGTCACTGTACTTGCAGAATAAACAACTGATTCAACTCATTTCACACATTGATACATTGTTTTTACTATAATATTGCTAATTACCGTATTTTCCGGACTATTGAGCGCACCTGTCTATAAGCCGCTATTGAATTTATTCAAACAGTTTCATGTGGTCCACTCTGACCGGGTCTGATGTGACGAGGCTAAATGTATCGGCGGCACGGAGCTTGCTAGCTTGTAAAATGCAAACGAGCTTCGTGCTGCCAATACTGAACCACACCCGTGTTTAAGCGCAGGGTTCAAAGCGTCGGAAAAAAGTAGCGGCTTATAGTCCAGAAAATACAGTAATCATTTTTAGCACACCGAGGTTGCTTCAACAAATGGATGAAACAAACAAAAGACACAAAAACAACTTTTTTTCATTAAAAAAGAAAAACAAAATGATACAATATAAAAAATTAAAATGTAGTTTGTAGCTAAAAAGTAAGTGCTAATGAACCTCCTGTAAAAGATCTAGCACCACATGATACAGTACACAACAATGTGACTATTGACTGATAAATCAGAAATTACAAAATAATAATCAGCTCCAAAAAAGCAAGGACAAGGAAAATATTATATGTATGTATCATCAGCCTCTGACTAGTTTATCAAGACTTGTGACAAAACTAGAAAACAAATCTAAAAACCCACGAGACGAGCTGTAGAGCCAGGCAAACTTATTACCTCAGTGTTCAGTCTACAGCATCAGTGCAGATGGATTATGTCTTGGTGAATTCATCATCGTGTTGCTGGAACACAGCACAGGTTATAATATGATATGATCAAATAAGTCGGAGAAAGGCACAAGGTATAAATGCAAATGACAAACATAAGCTTTTCATAAGCTTATGATCCCTTATGAGCTCAGGAAGGATTATTCTTAAAAATATTCAAATTATTAACTCAGTATAAAGTCACTAAATCTCATTAGATATGTTGTTAGTCCCAGTAGAGATGGTACAGGAATAATTATATTGATGCTTAAAATTGTAAAGACTACAAGAGAACTCGAGTCATTGAAATCTCTGAGATGTAGTTTAGCATAAAGTATTAAAAATGTAAGAACCTAAAGATTAATGACACAAACTTCAAATGTAGCTGATGAGAATTTAGATGTTTGTTTCTGACTTAAAAGACGAGAAGCAGGAAACATAAATTGCTTCAGAAAATCACACACATGCAGGAATATAATTCAATAAATAATAATAACTAATTCAATTTTATTCAATTTGGGGGCGGTGCCTAGAGACAGTGTTTTTGTGGACAGCAGAAAACCGAGGTATCCCGGAGAAAAACCCACGAGTGGAGAACAGGGAGAACCTCCTGATGTTTGTGTGGCTGCAGTGCTCATCACTGTAACCACTGTGTGCACCATGTACACAGTGATGAGCACTGTGTGCACAGTGCAGCACAGTGGCTGCAGGGATGAGCACTGCAGCCACTGAGTGCTCTGAAAGGAGGGAGGGGAGGGAAGGAGGGGGTGAAGAAGAGCTGAACAACCTGCAGCCTCCTCCTCTGTGGTGGTCTTTTTTTCTGCTGAAGAAATGCCAAAAACTCTTCTTCTTTTGCTTCACCTCCTTTTCGTTGTTCTTCTCCCCCATCACCTCCATCACCTCTGTTTCCTTCTTCTCCTTTTTTCCTCCTGTTTCTCTCCTGGAGAGCCTCCTCTTTTTCTTTGTGAGGAAGAGCTGCTGCAACTGCTTCTTCCCCTCCTCCTGGTTTCTGCCCTCATCTTCCAGGACTCGCTTGTTCTCCTCAAGAACCTGGTTCTCTTCCTCCAAAGCCTTCCTGTTCTCCTTGAAGACCATCATTCCGGTTCTCCTCAAGTACTTTCTAGTTCTCCTTTTAGGTCTGTACTGTCCTTATCCAGGACCTTGATCTCCTCTGGAGGACAATTTTCTCCTCTTCCTGGATTTTATTGTTCTCCTTCATGACTTCCTGGTTCTTCTCCAGGACTTTATTTTTGTCCCTCAAGTCTGTCCTGTCCTTTTCCAGGACCTTGTTTTCCTCCTTTAGGACTTTATTTTTGTCCTACAGGATTGTCCTTTCCCTTGCCAGCTACTTCTTGTCTTCCTGCAGTAACGTCTTCTCCTCTTCCACGGCAGCTTTCTCCTTTTCCACCTTCTCCTCTTCAGCCACCTCCTTCTGAAGTTCTCCCTGCAGGGCACTCCTGGGGGAGGGTGTGGTCATCGTTCACCTCCTCCTCCTTGGTGTTACTGGTCTGCTCAGAGATTGTTTTCTCCTCCAGGACTTTCTTGCTCTCCTGCAGGACCTCCTTCTCCTTCTGGAGGTTCAGGATGTCCTGGTCTCTCTGGTTGAGCTGCTCCATCAGGCCATTCACCTCCTGTTGGATGTTGGTGTTGTTCTGCCTCTGTTGTCATTTTCACACTAACCTGTGATGGACGGATGGACCCTCTTGGGACTTTGTGTCTCAGTGTAGTGAGGGTTTCCATCGCTGTTGCCAATGTCACAACAATAGTTTGTATAATGGTGTTTTTCATCCCTGACATTTTCCTGATTTGTGTCACAATCACAATCAAATCAGAATTACAACAAAAACTCTCTCAGAGTTTTTCTGATACGATATATTTATCAGTATTTGGTTTCTTAGGCCATTGGGAAAGATTTGTTTGTTAAGCGATAGATGGTAAATGGAGTACATTTATATAGCGCTTTCATGACCATAGCTAGATCCCAAAGTGCTTTACAACTCATTCACCTATTCACACACACACTCACACACCAATGGCTACCAAGCTGCCATGCGAGGTTCTAGCCACCATTGGGAGCAACTCAGGGTTCAGTGTCTTGCCCAAGGACACTTTGACACCGCCCTAGATGTACAAATATGAATGTTTTTACAACAAAACATTGGATAGATGTGTTTTTATTACTTTTATTGCTTGTACATGTGTAAATATCCATCATTTAACATTATAAAGCACAAAAATAACAGTAGATCTTCTGCATAATGAAAGCAACACGTTGGTAATTTACTGTGTTTTTATGAGATAGTTTAAATTAACCCATCCACTTCTGGGTAAGAACAGCCGAGCATTTTTCAATGTGTAGCACAACCCCACATGACCACTGAGCTAAGAGCATGTGAACTGTTGCATTAGGCTATATGCCACTTAAGTCTTATTAGGATCCATTACTTGCACATACTCCTTCAGTAATGCATCTGTATTTGGTTAAAATACATACAGCACATGCAGGATGTTTGCTATATTAGGCTCTCTTGTGTATGTAATTGTTACCCCCACCAAGGAGACAGTGTTTTCACCTGCACTGTAAGCAACACAACACAAATAAACCTTGAACAGATCTTGATTGTTATGCATTATTTATTTTTGTGGAGATATAGGATATTACCCAAGGAGCAAATTGATAATTTTTTTTTCAAAGCTTGGAGGATAGGATCATGTCTGGGGAAATAAACATGAAAATACCTATTTCTAGTAATGGGTGGGTGTTAAAGACAATGGTGACAGAAAACCAGTGGAGGGCAATAAACCAAATCAATAAACTCAGACAATGAAATGTTTACGCTGTTCTGGTAACATTCACAACTTTGTCACATCTTAAAGGACTATGTTGAAAATCTACACACACATGCAGGATGATCATTTCTGTAATCTGAGACAATTTGGTGAAAATCAGACATGGATCCTGGCAGGGGTGTGTACTCTCGTGGTTCCTTCTAGTTTTACCAAAGCAGACTCCACTAAAACCCAGTGGCAGTGGCAGAGGTTGCTACTGGACATGAAGTGAGATCGTGAATGAAATAATAATGCTCCATCCATGAAGGTTTCATTTGTTCCTCTCATTCAGTAGCTATACAAGATATTGTTCCCACACCCTCATCCCCATCACCCACTAATACATATGCAGTGTGTGTCACTTTGCATCCCGATTGGCCCTCGTGTCACCGCACCTATCAGAGAAAAGCCGGCTGCGCTCCGGAAAGACCTAGGTACTGGTAAATGTCACAGCTAGTGGCTAATCCAGCATGGTAAATGTCACCTAAGCCTTGTCACTAAGCCAGCGCCCCCCCTCCCAGCAGAACAGTTGATGGAGGCAATGAATGAAACCGCTTTCTGTTGACTGACAGACTACAACACACGATCCCGCAGAGGCCTCTGGTCACGGAGGTCGACACACAAAACAACACGGTGCAGACAGGCATCGAACGCCACAGATCTCAACAGACGGACTGAGCCTGGAGGGTGTGAGTGATCGGGAGGAGATGGAGAAGTATTGAAAGAGGTGAGGGAGAGGGATAGTAAATGACCATTAGAAGCTCAAGGTGGATGACTTTTCGATGAATGAAGAGCTTTGTGAAACAGATTAAAAGTGGTGATGTGGTCCAACTTGACAAACTACACCACAATCAGCCAGTGATTGATTGAAGATATCCACATTTTTATTGGCTCTAGTAATTCACCTGTTTTGTGTACAGAGGGAATAGTCTGACACGCTTTCTAACAAGGCAGATCTAAAGCAAGCGTGTCAAACCATGTGCCAGGAAAAACCTCAGAGACTCTGCAGGTTTTGTTTTTTTTAAAAATACAATAAAGGCTTTGACTGCATTCAGCGTGAAAAACATTTTTAAAGGTGTTTGTGGGAAAGGTTTTACCTCACTTTAAGGTGTTTTTTTTTTTTTTTTGGTGGCTGGTTCAGGGGTAGACATCAGTATCCATGGTGACTGACAAAGCGGTGACGCATTTAAACTTTGAGATATATCACGGAGGTAGCATTAAATTGCAGTGAGCAATTTGAACCATTGAAAGGGTACTTCAGTGAGTTTGTCCTTTAAAAAAAAAATTACATTTCTGAATGTCTGATACATTCTTTTGTAAAACACTGTATCGTTCTTTCCGCTTTCTGTATTTTTTTATTATTACACATCCTTGTTTCCTACTGGGCAAATGTGACGAGCATGATTAAGAGTTAATTCAGTGTTTAGAAGAAAATACATTCAGTGAGGAACAGATAATTTATGAGACCAATATAAACTACTTTGTAGGCTGATGACACATGCTTTGACGTCCCCAGTCTGCACAGAAATGAGTGACACAGCTCAATCTGCACTATAAACACAGAGGCAGTGATGGATGGACTGAGGAGATGAGAGAGAAGTAATCAATTTTTGGGAGTGACAGAGAGACAACAACTGTACAGGCTCTGCTGCAGGAAATGTTTCTCTTTAGAGGCCGATCTCAGTGAAGTCCTGATGCAGGAAACAGTGACAATGATAAATAGATTGAAATAAAAAAAATCCTGGCTGGGAAGAAGTATTTTTGTGTTGGCAAAATAATTTCGTTTGCGGCAAAGAAATGGATGAAACTCTCAAATTAACTGCTGCCGCACATCTCAGCAGACACGAGACACCGTGGTTTTGATATGTACTTGTCAGATGTGTCCTCGTGGGTTTGTAATTTGCCGAGTACTGATTTAGTTCGGTGTAATCGTCATGCTCATGCCTGAGTGCTCGAAATTACTTGTCGCTGGCAGGTGTGGAGGATGTCGGGTAATGATGGGGATGACTGGTAGGGAGGCGAACTCATAATAAACCTCAGATCTGTCATTTATTAGCCTCAGTGTCTTTTACTCACACGTACGCACATGCAGCAGCACACGCACCTCATCAACACATTGCAACGATGCCACACAGTTGTTAAAGGATGGAGCTGGGAGAAAATAGCAAGTGTTGATTTACAGTGTAGCAGGTGGTGATTGAGGGGAAATTGTGAGCACGATGACGCACTTCAGTGTACTTACTTGTTCACAGTCTTCAAATCAGTCTTAATAATACAGACCCAAATCATAAATTTGCCTCAGGGAGTTTTACAATCTGTAAGTACGACACGCTTTATCTTTAGGGACCCTACACTTGGATAAAGTGCCTGGAAAAGCTTTGAAAATATAGAGGCAGCCGGATGGAGCAGCATAACCATGAGGCACAGCCCAGATATGAGGGTTTTTTTTTTTTATGGATAAATCCCCTGTGTAGCCAGGATTAGATTTGACTCTCTCTCCCTCTCTCTGCTCTCTGATCCTTATTTCACTCACTGGGTTTTCCCTTAAAACAAAGCAAAATAGACCCTAAAAACTCAGATTTACTTCATGATAAAAATGGCTCGCATTTTATTATTAGGGAATTACTTAAGTCTCTTAATATTGGTACCCAATTTATTCACACTGTGACCCTGTGATATCAAGTTATTCATTGTAGCTCTATACTGTTGATCAATGGCTAAACTGTTCAATTCTGCTTTAAGGTGTATTTTTTAACAACAAGCAACAAGTTCCACAAATTATTGTTAAATCTGTGGCAGTTTATGAGGGTGTAAACCATGAACAATCACTTTCTTTTAAATGTTATCATCGTCACCATCATCATCATCATCATCAGCCCTTTCAGCCCCTCACAACTAAATACACCCTGAACTTAAACAAAATTTGGACACTTGACTGAGTGCATTTAAATGGCATCTTTCAGTGGAATGCACCACAGTGCTGCATCATCCAAAAGCAACACATTGAGATACACTAAATGAAATTAAATGGTGGCTGCACGTTTAATTATAAGGTGAGGATATGTGTGTGTCCGCTCACCTCTCTGCCCCGCACGCTGAGGTGTGAAGAGCGTGGACGCGTTGCCGCAGGCGACGTTGGAGGTCTCCAAGCTCCCGTTACCGGCTCCGCTTTGCAGCGCATCAGCCTGCGCTCTTACGCACTCGGGGGACACCGATGTCTCATTTCGCACGTAGGGGTCCATTTTCTTTTTAATTTAATGATTGTAAAGTAACGTAATGTAGCTTAATGTTGCAAAGGAAAAAAAAAAGTTCAGATCAACGTTTTGTCAGTGTTGGTCTGAGCCTCTGAAGTGGGAAAATAACGGGACTCTGCATCCATAGTCCATCACACTTTGTACATGAGCTAAGCTTCCCAACTTCCAAAAAGAAAAAAACACGAAGTTGTCTGTTCTTTCGTTTATTTTTCCGCCTTTAGGTTAGTGTGGATGCGCCTCGCTTGGCATTACGCGTTAATCAAGGCTTGGTGCGCACCGGGAGAGAGAAGGAGCGCGGCGCACTGCTGCGCTTTTGCCAAATGAACCGCGTGGAGAGAGCGAGAGAGCGCAGATTAGAGTGGAGGACTTATGTCATGTAGGGTGTGTGTGGTTTGTGTGTGTGAGGGGTGGGGGTAATAAACGGACACTGCCCGGTTTGCGGTCCCCACAATGTTTACATCATGAATATATACAACTCATGTGAGACGCATCCTCGCGCAGAAGATTCAAAATAGCCACTAACCAATTCTTCCAAGGCAGCTATGTTTTCTGATCAAAAATGCTTGATACACCGGGAAATTTAAAAGATTGATTATTTTCCATCATTACAATGAGATAGGAGCAGTAAGTACAACAAAAATAAGATGAGTAATATCAATTTAATTTCTTCGGTTTTTGAGTGACAGCGTGATATATTTACTATATTACACTCTAGTCGAAATAATCTTGTCATATCAATAAAGCGACAGATCTAACAGGCTCGGGGCTTATCTCAAGGGTTTGTTGTGAGAGCTACCAGGGGATTTTAATGAATGAGATCTAGTGAGCAGAAAGAAAAAAATAATAAAGCACCGTGTTATGGTGAAATGATTATTTTACTGCCATCAGTTCCGGTTGGACACAGTAATTTGGTTATTAGTCTGATTGTGTTGTTTGCAGATTTAATTAGGAGCGGGAACCTTTCCACCTTATTAAATCTTTGACGATCTGAATGATGACTTAAAGGGACTCCCGTAGATTTACGCGCGCACTGCCGCCCCCATGTGGTGAGTTTACCTCTTGGAAGAAGAGCCCACATGTTGCTACACTGTCTGCTCTTCATCACAATGTTTCAGGTAAATACAGATTTGCTGATATTTCACTGGACCTTTGTAGCACTAGAGACATGTCAATGTGCTTTTGGTAATGAGTTTCAAAGTAAAAGCACGAAAACGCTAGTGAGTTAATTCAGATATAGCTATTTATATTTTCGTAGTAATCAAATTTTGTTTTAAAAACTTTAAAGATTAATAATATTGAATGCTTTACTGATCTGTTATCACAAGCTCAGTAAATCTAATTATTTTTTTCTAATTCTAATTATTTTTTCCTTTTCTCTCATTAAGGTTTTACATAATATTTTTTAACCAGATTGTCCAGTTCTGTCATAAAACTGTACTCAGCTGGACATAATATCTGCCATGGGGCCAGACAGGTTACATGCTTGTTTTTCCAAGAAGGCAATAAACAGACTGTCTCCTCGGTGCCACTTGTACATTTTGAGGTTAAAATGTCACTGCTTCCTGAGGCGTGTTATTGCTGTGGAGAGCAGCGAGTGTCTGTTTGGCCTATGAACACTCAAATGACTCCCAGAGGGGGAAAAAAGAGGGGAGGGGGTTATTTCAAGCAGCCCATCACAAACCTTTCTCCAGGTTTAATTAGCTGGTTCAGGCAGGTCATGTGCAGCGCCACTTACCCCAGATGTCGATGCCAATCAAGATAAGGAGAGAGACTGGTGCTCCCCGTGGAGTGTAGTAATCGCAAATGGCTGTGACGCGTTGATTACTGATGCTCCACTGCTGATGAAGACAAGTTGGAGGTAATCATTTCTGGGGTAGCACTTTACAGCTGCATGTCTGTATCTTCAGGTGTTGCAGTATTGCTGCAGTTTCTGTAAACGCCACTGAGATTATGCTCAAGATTCAATAAACGGCTGCAGCTCGGCAGGTTTCATCAAAGCAGGCAGTCAGCATCACAGAAAGACATTAAAGTCTTTTTTTTTTTTTTTGGCAAACACAAGGTGATGAGTCAAGGTAATGGATAGGTAATGCATCAGTGCTAAGATGAGCTGAAGAGGATTTCTGTCTTTTTCCACTCATCTCTCTTCTGGTTGTGGTTCCTGAACCTCCTGGGATTGACTGTCCAAGCATGGTTCCAAGCCGGTAGTGTGTGTGTGTGTGTGTGTGTGTGTCGGAGTCGTGTGTATTTTTAAAGGGAGAGTCATTAGAGTGCCTGCTTTGGAGGGACATATACCTGTATGTATCTGGTGGCAGGAAGACTGAAGCTCCACAGGTCTGCACAGGTTCTGCTTTTTCCTGCTCTGCAATAAAAGGATACGTAAGCATTAAAGTAAAATAACACAAAATAACCAACCCTTAAAAATCGTCAACTGTAAATAGAATGGACAAAGCTAACATGATGTCAGCCATCAGTTTGTGGACTCATATTCTGAAGCCTGAAGTTGGCGTTTGAATGTCGCCATGTTGGTTTTTTGGTACCAGAAGTGACCACATTTACCGTATTTTCCGGACTATTGAGCGCACCTGCCTATAAGCCGCTCCTGTCTATAAGCCGCTATTGAATTTATTCGAACAGTTTCATGTGGTCCACAAGCTAGCAAGCTCCGTGCCGCCGATACTGAGCCACACTGGTGTTTAAGCTGCAGGGTTCAAAGCGTCGGAAAAAAGGAGTGGCTTATAGTCCGGAAAATACGGTAAATATGAAGGGAGGAGTGAGGACTTCGGTCTGACTCTTCAACCCGAGGACACTGTCCAGTGCCCAGTGTGTATCAGACTGGAGTTCACTGGTGATTGAGTCTCCAACCCACCTGTAAATCATTGGAGACCAGACATTTCATTCAAACTAACCACGCCCCGAAATATTTATCTTTATGAAGCCAAATATCTACATAATGATAAAATGATTTTCATATGGACCACCAGATTACTGACTTCAGATAATGACATCAGAGTGATTTTTAAAAAATGTATTGACTGAGTATTTCATGATTGAAAATGACATTGTGTGAAAAATAATTAAGAATTACAATAATAGGAAAATAAATAAATTGGAAAATATTTGTGTTATTTTTATGAACGTCTAAACTATTAGGGTTTGAATATTTTTTTTCTATTTTTTTACTAAGATTGCCATTAACTGAAACAAGAGGAGCGGCATATATTATTATTTTTTTTTAATTTAATTTCTTGTTAATGTTGTTTTGTTTGTTTTTCAGTATGTATATGTGTGTCTACATGCAGCAGGCACAAAGTTGATGGATGGAAAATGTTTGAACATAAAGTGCTGTAGTGTACAATGTTGAAAATTTAAATAAAAAGAATGGGGTAAGAATTATAACCATAAAAATATATGAACTTGTCACAGAATCACAGTTCACTCCACAAAAGGTCAAAGGTAATGAGTAAACATACATTACTTTTTTCCTAAAGGTGAGTGCTGTGGAGTAATATTTAATGAGATGCTTCTTGTATTGTTGGTATTCACATTTTCTGCAGACTGCTGAAGGATGATAATGGATATCCGTGCGTCTTTCCAGCAACAGTTATGCATATCTGTCGATATACATTACGGTAGTGGATGGTAAAGTGCTGTAAAAGGCAGCAGTGTGCCAAAAAAGGAAAGAGGAAGGAAACAACAGGACAAATAATAACGCAAGTTCAAAGCATCAACTAAAAGGGTATGCAAGTGGAAATCCTTGTTAGGTCTCATAGATAGCTACATACAGAATATGTTTTCCTGAAAGTGCAACCATATTTTAAAGAGGAGTTGTTATGCATTTCCATGTTTCCTGTTTTAGGTACAGTCAAATCTGTCTGAAGGCTGAACGTGTCTAAAAATGTCTGATCTAATTGTAACTGAATGGGTTCTCCATTTCTCCTCTTGTGGTTATTTTTAAATAAATATATTTCATGTACTGCAGCTTGTAAACAACCACCAGTTCATGGAGGCACTGCTAACATTTGACTAGCTACCTCACACATGTTCAGTCCGGTTTGAAAAGTTTGAATTTCCAGTCAACAAAGCTACGTTACCTTATTCGTTTACAGTCAACTGTGGGAGAGTCGGCTTCCGCCACCTGTCACGCCCCCTGACGTTAGCCAATCAGAAGACAGAGGGCTCTTTAGAAGTGGGGGGCGGGTCAAAACATCCTGTTTCAGACGGGATGAAATGAGACACTGAATAAACGGCCATTATAAGATAAATATAAACTTTTTTGAACTGCAATCTTTGCAAAAATACTGTAGAGGAGGTTAGGATTAAATATAAAGCAGGAAATGAGCATAGGGCGGAGCTTGGTGAGGAAATTTGGATTAAGTAGAAGTAGCAACAGCTCTTTGGAAAAAAAAATGCAGTCATAATTTTACTTATAAATGTGTCATACCAACATGTCCAAATAATAATGGATTAATCTTTAAATGGCATAAATTTCTGAAAAATCACATATTACTTTACATTTATTCAACAGCGCTGGATATTCAAGTAATCATGTCTCCTCATCTCAGTCCACAGCCGCTTGTTTTGACTGTCTGCTCAATTATACATTTATTTTTGTCATAAAGTGATAAGAAGATGAACTGCTTATGACTGACTGGACCAAATTAGTGCAAATTCATACCTACTTTAAAGTCTCCCTGGAGGGATGTGAGAAAGGAGGAATATAATATCATAATTGAATTCAGAGAGCAATTATTAAACCGAGCCATTCAACAACAATCCTCCTGTAGACATCAGCACGGTAATGAATTAACAGTTTGCAGATTTGTTTTGCTTGGCTCCGCTTTAATTTTGTCACCTTTGTCCCATCCCCGGGGACAGCAGTATCATAATAAGCTTTTTATAACCTAAGGACTCTCCCATGTACTTACGGACAGCAGCGACCATAAACCTGGAAGACGGGAACTACACCCAGGCTCGCTGTGCCCTGCATGAACCCTCTGTAGATCTGTAGATATGTTCTGGAAATAAATGTCCACTTCAGTCCAAGGCTGAATATTGTATTAGAGGGTGAATGTTTTGTGCGACAACAGCAACACGACAGAAAAGTAAAACTTTAACTCGTGGTGGTTTGAGGTGCAAACTGTCAAATAATTTACCAAACTCACTAAACTCTTTATTTTATATCAGCAAGTTTTATTGAAGTGTTGACAGAAGTGAACGAGATGATGAGCACCGTCACTACTGTCTTTATGCTCTCATTATTGTTGTTGTTGGGGTGATGGAGTTGCTTTTTACAAATGTTACAAATTTACTTTATGGTCAGTTTGACTTCAATAATCTTGACCTCCAGAAAATTATCATATTCAAAATTATTATTGGAGGCTTCAAGTAGTTTGTGTTGCTCCATAAATATCTCTTTAAACAAAACATAACCCCCAATCCCCCCTTTATACATCCAGAATACCTCAAATGCAAAAGATCTTCTTGGTGATTTTGAAAGATTGAATTATTTCCAGCTACATTTTTTTTATTATTCATAACACAGATGCTACAACGCATGTAAAGCACATTGAATAATTTTATGTTTACCCAAATAAAAGAGTTAAATACAGCCTTATAACCTACACTGTAATATTTATAACAAAGGGTTGTTGAATTAAACTGTCCAGATGTGAAAACTATATTTAACTTTTTTTGTGTTGTCATAACTTAAGAAGATAAACGGTGGATTTAACTGAGAACGCCAATATTTGTTTTCCGGTTTGTGGCAATGAGATTCATACAGAGAAATATGCCCTGTGTTGATGTGGTGACTGTAATAACTCTGTGCATTGCCTGTTGCCACCTGCGTCATGAACCTTTAGCCACATAACAGGTGACAGATTGCGCAGGGTCCTCGCCTCCACAGACCTTCGAGACACGAGTCGCTGTTAAATAACTCAGCCTTTAGGCTGACCTTTGGCCCGTCAAAGTCCCGGCAGAGACAAGGACAGGCAGAGGAAGAGGAGGAGGGAGGAGGGATACAGGTTGAAGATACACTAGATAACAGCTGAACAGTGACAGGTGAGATCCTCCTTTGGACGCTGAGCAGAGACGAGCTGGTGAGTTTACTTTAAAAACACTTTGTTGCACTGTATGTTGTTTATTTTCAGATTTGTGATCATATAGTCATTTAACACGTATCCAACATCATATACAGCAACGGTTCATAATCTGGGATTTAGATCCGCTACAAGATAAATCTGAACGTTTGTAGTGTGATCCACAGGAGCCAAAAACAACATGTACTCCTTTTTATTTTTTTTAGATTTTATTGTAATGTTGACGAGTTTTTTTGTAAATCATTGCTAAATTTCTTTCCAGCCGGTCACTGAAGCAGGTGATTTTAATGATCAGCACCTCCTTCAGTTTGAGGGAAGGAGCTCATCAGTGAGATCAGCTGCTGGAGAGATGGTTAGAAAGAAAACCTGCGGGGTCTCGGCCCTCCATGGCATCAGTTTGAGACTCCTGGGTTAAAAAATATGAAGGTTCAACTAAGCTTAGTGCGTTCTTCCATTTGTGTGAGGCTTTTGATATCTAAAGTCAAGTTTTATGAAGGCCATAAAGGTTCTTGAGATGCATTTGTCTTATCTAAAATGACATGTCATTTGATTTTATATCTATGATCTATTAAGATTATAATCTCTAATGAACCCGGGTTATATCTTTACTACTTTGCACTGTGTGGTAACCCACACAACTTTACTTTTAATTCTAGTAATATTTCCCAAATGGTTTTTTGTGTTTTGTTTTGGTTTGGTTTTTTTTTTACATATTTGTCCTAAAAAAATGGATTTGAATGTTATATTCTGTGTAAAAATCAGTTAAGCTGATACAGGATTTATGGTTGAGAGCTTGGATAGAAATCTTTGGAAAAAGACATCAATAAAAACAATTACAACTCTACAATGAAACATATTTCTGGTTTGGAGTCAGCGTGCAGGAATTTTTGAATGCACATGGCTTCATGGACCCTTGTACATTGCACACAAGTACACACGCCTGTCCACACACTAACACACACATAATCTATGGAATGAACAGGAGAGTTATAGTAACACCTCACAGTGGATTCAAAGTCCAAGCCTTTTTTTTTTAATTGGAGTCGTCAGCTGTGTCTGCTGTTAACCATTAACTGCACTGGAGTGCTGATCAGGAAAATTAACTTTTCTCTGTACCTCTCAGCATTTCTGTGGCCTCTTCAAATCCAGGATCTGATTATGATTATGTTTAAAGAGTGACAGCAGTGACAAAAAGGGGAAGACATAGGACAGATATTGATTATAAATAAATTTAATGATGCAACTACTTTTTATTTTTTCTTACTGAAGCACCACAATAAAAAGAATGAAAAAAGAGATTTGTATTTCACCACCTGCTGGGTTGTTTTAACCCAGATGTGGGTAAATATTGGACTAACTAGATGCTGGGTTAATTTAACAAAGCAAGATTGGCATAAAAACAACAAAATGTTGATTAAAAACATCAAAATATTCAGTAAAAATAATAAGATCTTGCATAAAAACAATAAAATGCTGAGTAAAAAGAACAAAATGTTGAATAAAAACAACAAAATATTGGGTAAAATCAGCCAATTTTACAGAGTTAAATTAACCCTGCACATTATTTACCCAGATCTGGGCTAAAACAACCCAATATTTTTAGTATGCATAGACTCGTATTGTCAACTATTTTAATATTGATTCGAGGAAACGTGAAATTTTCTTAACTTTAAAAAAAAAGGCCTCAGGATCGATGACAATCATTAACAGGCATGAGAAGACATGATGTATAATTGTCACCCTCTCCTGTTAGGACATGGCCGGGTACAACCCAAGGGTGATTTCTCTGACCAAGAGGCCAGGTCAGACATTTGGCTTCTACCTGAGAGTGGAGCAGGATGAGGACGGTCACCTGATCCGCTGCCTGGAAATGGGAGGTCCAGCTGAGTTGGCTGGCATGAAAGACGGAGACCGCATCCTCCGGGTCAATGGAACATTTGTTGATGAACTGTCCCATTCGGTGGTGAGTGGGATGCGGAGTTGCTGCAGTGCATTAAACCGATCAATAGTGACTCTTAGACTGATGGAATAATCCTGTGACAAGCAACTTTTCTCAGATCCCTCTTTGTCTCCCCGGGACAGGTGGTGGACCTGGTGAGAAACAGTGGAGCATCCGTCACATTCCACATTCTGGATGAATCATCTTACAAGCAGGCAAAACCACAGGGAGTCAAGTTTTCCGAGCCTCAAAGCACGCCAGTCGTCAACGGAGCGGCCAATCAGACTCCAAAACCCAAACTGTGCTACTTGGTCAAGACCAACTCAGGCTATGAGTTTTCTCTCCGCTCCGTTGCAGGTGAGCTGAAGATGCAGGACGTGGGAAATGAAGTTTGGAACAACTGCCAAAAGGAAAAAACATAGAAATGCAAATATCCAGAGAGAGGAATTGTACCATTAGATTTGCTCAACTTGATTCTGGAGAGTGTGATAAATGGAGGTTATGATAAATGTTATGATACCTACATGAATAAATCCTCCTCCAGAATGGCACTTGCATTTTCTCAATTTGCTTAGTTAGTTGCCTTTTTGATCACTTATGAAAAAACGTTGCAGCGCATTAAATCTACTATTAAATCATAAGTTAAATCTCCCTGAAATTATGTTTTTGCTGACCTCCAACAGTTTATTTTTACCTTCTAATTTTGAACTTTAATAATTAATGGCTAATATAGCACAGATTAGGTCATATGCTGTTAATAAGAAGAATAATTTCAGTTCCTGTATTGGGAATAAATCAACTTCCAAGATGGCACTTGTATTTCATTAATCGTTTTAGTTTTTTTTTGTTTTTTAGGTAGACCAATTTATTGACCTTTTTGACCACATGGCCTGCAGAAAAGAGATGTAATTTAAAATAGTACTTATCTCTTTTAATATTTAATCTTAACTACCTTGAAAATGATGCTTTTGTTGGCAGTTGATGGTTTAATTTCTTACTTTTCTTACAGTGATAAACTGGTGACATATATTCAACCACACCCCATACATGCTGCTGGGTGTGGTTAGAGGTGAAAGGGCCTTGAAACTTTCCATCAGTTACGGCAAAGACTTATTATCAACTACCGACTTAATTGATCATCATAAAAATCCTTTATGTGCTTAATTAGATTTTATATCTGCAGATGGGACAGCAACAACAATCCATCTGCACAAAGAAGTGTTAATAACTTGTTAAAAAAAAAAAACATATTTTATATATTGCTCCAGTGGCTGTCATTTTCTGGGAGGTCAAAGGTCAAAAATTCAGAACAAGTGGCAAACTGGAAGAGAATAAATACCAACCAAAGATATTTTTAACAACCTGGCAACGACTGATGCTTAATAATGTCTTGTGAATCCAATCATCTATAACGAGCACATTAACATTTTGTATTTTTCTGTGTCCCTCCAGGTGAGCAGGGTGTGTTCATTACAGATGTGATCCAAGGAGGCGTGGCAGACAGAGCAGGGGTCAGGATGAACGACCGTCTGCTGGAGGTCAACGGGAAGAACGTAGAAAGCTGCACACACGACCAAGTTGTGGAAAAGATCAAAATGACGGGCGGCGACCTGATGTTCCTACTGGCTGACGAGGAAACGTACAGATTCTACCAGAACAAGCGTATGAAGTTGGAATCGTGGTTCGCCACAACCAAGTACCTCCCTGAGCAGCCACGCATCGTCAAAATGATCCAAGGATCTGATGGGTACGGCTTTCTGCTCGGAGAGGAGCACAAAGAAGGAGGCAAGGCCAGAATCCAAATATGAATATATTGTACTTCGTAGTGCTGAAAGGAAGCTGTGTTTTGATAACGTGCTCCTTGACACTGTGCAGTACATTTCATCCGAGAAGTGGACAAAGGCAGCCCAGCTCATCGAGCAGGCCTGAGGGAAAAGGACAGGTTGGTGGCTGTGGACGGCGTCGAGGTGGAAGGCTGGACCCACGAGCGGGTGGTTTCCAAGATCAAGCAGAGCGGCCAGACATGCTGCTTCCTCGTGGTGGACAAAGACACCGACCAAATGTATAAGCAGGTGAGTGTGAGTGTAACTGTTTTCAGCACATCCTGGTGATAAAATGCAGTACGTAATATCATGTTGTGTCCTTCACAGGGGAAAGTGTCTCCTATGGTTTTCTGGGAGGAGATGAAGGAGATCAACTCACCGCCCAGTTATGTAGAAGCTCTCACTCTGCCTGCTCCTCTCAAACTATCCACATCTGTGTCCTCACAAGTGACTGAGGAGAAGCTCAAGCCCAAACTCTGTAGGATGGAGAAGACCGAGGCCACCCTCGGCTTTCACCTAAATGGCATCCAGGGGGTGTTTGGTCATTACATCACAGAGGTAAGACTTAAAAAAAAAAAAAAAAAAAAAACACACACGTCTACTATTTGATCAATCAAATCTTAGTAATAAGACACACCTTGTTCCAGGTGGTGAAGGGTGGAGTGGCCGACAGAGCAGGCCTGGAGGACGACGACATTGTGGTGGAGGTGTCGGGTGTGAACGTGGAGCTGAAGAGCCACAACGAGGTGGTGGAAATTATCCGCAAGAGTGGTAATTCCCTGGAGATGCTGGTGGCCAGAAAGAGCGTCTATAACCAGCTCAAAGGTAAAGGAATCCCCATCACACACCGGCTCCTCGAGGAAACGTCCTATGTTCAAGTCCACACTGCAGAAACCACAGAGAGACACGAGGAAGAGGAAGAGGAGGAGGAGGCCAGACCTAAAACCCCCACTGAACCAGAAAGACAGAGGGTGAGTGATGCTTTTTTTATCCCTTCATGGTTCCCAAAGACTGAATCCTAATGGCTTTGACTTTTCTTCTAGCACCACAATGAGGTTCACATGGTTTTGAATGAACATTTTAATATCTACTGAACTTTCATTCCGTCCATAGACTGTATATAAATGATGGATGACCTTTTGGTTTGCGGTTAAGGGGTTAGAAGAGTTTGGCCTTTGGCTGTCACCAGGGTGGTTTCTTTTCTAGAAATCACCATATTTGGATAAGAGGGCGGAGCCGGGGAGCAGCAAGGGGGAGGAGTTAATGGGGCATCAGTCTATGAGACCAAGCCTGTTAAATCAGGTCACTGATGAGAAGAAATGACCTGAGCAAAGGACATCTGGTTGAAAAGATATATAGAATATAGAAATGGATGAAGTAACCAGGGTTTAAAAAAAAGAATAAAAAATGAGGCCAATGTGTAAATGTAAAAAGTGCAATATCCCCAATGGCCACTAGATGCTGGCTCCAGTTGACTTCAGTTCAAAAAGTGTAATTTTCAAAATGCTCTTGGGGTCTTCGGGTTAGTTTGATTGACAGGTCACTTCTCCAATAAGACCAATTCTGAGGTCAAGTCTCATACACATTGGGCAGTGACCTCAGGTTCAAGGGTCAGCCCCGCCTCCTCACTCTTCCCTTCATATCCAAATATGGTCACTTCTGGCTCCAAACAACCAACATGGCAGTGTTTAAATGCCAAACTCCAAACCAGTGGAAGATGTTACATTGGCTTCATCCATCTATGATAGTATTGCAGTTTTGATATTTCCACATTTGCTTCTGTTTTCAAACCTGGTGACATCTTTTAGATACAATCCTTGGTTCACCAGAGTGAACTGTTTGGTATTTCTCTCAACAATTTAATTCTCTGTGCTGTGCATATTTATAACCTTCACAGAACTGCCAGTAAGTCTACAGACTTTTAGCCTCATATGTATATGAGGCCTTGATTAAAGATCATGACATGTTTCCTTGCTTTCCTCATTAATTATTTAACAACACACTTAAAGGAAAAATGTTCAGTGGCTTAATTACTGTTTATTTCACCTTTAGACCTTGTCTGAGTCATCATCTTCATCTCAAGAGAGCATCGACGAGAGATTCTGAAAAGCCACCTGAAGGACCCCTTTTCCCTGACTTCCTCTAATCTGTTGAACAATCAGCTCTGCGGGCTTTACACATACAGTTAAAATCACAAGAGAAAAGAGAAGAAGGAAACAACAGAACGGGGACGATAAAGACTTGAAATTAACTGATTCACAGCAGAATATCTGCAGCAAATGTATGAAAGGGCTCAAAACAATGCTGATATCAATATTCCTCAATATGAAGAGTGCTGGATGCTTTGATCTACCCGTTGATGAAAGCCTGTGCGGTAATACTTTTTCCATATTTGATATTAGCATTGTTACCAAGAATAAAAACACTATCAATGCCAGTAAACAATGTGGACTTTGATGTATTTTGTTTTTGTCTGTGCACAAACTGCTGCCTTTATTTAATGCTCTTAAAAATGAAACTTTACCCTTTTCATTTCTAAAATAAAAGCTGACAAATGACAGTTCCCATGAACACAAATAAATGAACTCAAACATCTGAATCAAACAGTTTTTTGGGTTTCTGTTTTTTTCCCCCAATGAAGTTAGATTGCTTCAGAACATAGATCACAAGTGGCATCTTGATCTTGTCTTCATCTGAGAGTGAAACAGGGGTAAGCAGTGAGCAGTACAGCTTCCAGTGTGTTGAGACAGCAAAAGAAAAGCATGTTTTCGCAGAAAGGATGAAAATTTCAAAGCTCAGAGAATAAGATGTTTGTATTTTCAGTAAAAATTATAATTCCTAATAGCAAAGTGATTCTGTGAATACTTTAATTTCACAAGGGTCCACATTCAAAGTTGTTTGCTCATGTGCCCAAATAGTTCCTTGTCCATTACTTGCAACGAAAAAAATCAGCTGCTCCTGATTCAGGAACAGATAGTCCAGACAATTATGTCCAAGATTTATATATATTTAAAAAAAATTATTTCTGGGTATCTTGAAATTCCAGATTAAAAGTCCTTCTACGCATCAGGAGTCATAGTCAAGAAAGAGGAAATGCACTGAAGGAGATCAGAGCGCCATGTGTTTCTCTGGTGCTTGCTTGTGGGCGAGGTAAAGGAAGAGGATGCTGGACAGGGCGCTGACCAGGAAGATGACATCAAACCAGCGGTGGTAGAAGTTGAACTGCAGCTCTCCTAGGACCTCTGTCACAATAGAGCGATACTCCAGTGGCATGCTCATGCGCATCAGCAGTACAGATGACACGAAATACATCCCCTGTTACAGTGAGAAACACAGAGACAAACTGAGATGTATGTGTACTGTATTTAGCCACTGTGTAATCACAACAGGAGGCAAACACTCACCATGATCTGAGCGAGGACAAGCACGATGACGTTGGAAGATTTGCTGCTGGATATTGCATAAAAGAACTAAAAAAGGAGGCGAGGGAGGAAAGACAATTATTAACTTGAAGATCAGTTGCCTGGCAGCATGCATCATGTGACAGCCTTACCTTGGTGAGGGTGATGAGTAAGCCACGTATGGAGGTAACAATTATTATTCCCACTAAGATGAAAGAGATGTGTTGGGACCAAAACTTTACCTGAGACAGGGAGGACAAGAATAAAAGAAAAGCAAAAGCACAAGCACATTTCCTAAGGCCATGTGCTTTGAGTAGGAGCTTTGTAAACTCAAGGAGCTCCAACTGAGCATGACCGGGTTTACTCCACACACAGCAAGAGAGAAATGATAATGGGCGAGCAATTATCTCGACAGGGTGTCCTGATCTGTGACACGTGAATTTATGTCTGCAGGTGTGTTTTCTTGTGTTATCCATGTTGTGGGGACATGCTTACACAGTGACATCATGGAGAGCTTCTTTCCTTTTTGGGACAATAAGGAAGTCCTCATAATGTAAATCTAGTATGAAGCCTTAAATTTCAAGGTGAGTACAAAAATATATGCAATTAGCAGCAGGCACGCACTGGTTATAGCTGGGTTTATGGAACGAAAATTTGGTCAATGCTGTGTCGTCTGAAACACAACTGTAGGTTTGTGTGTGTGTGTGTGTGTATGTGTCTTACATCAAACTGGATGCCCAGGTAGTTGACTGTAATTTCAATGCCCCTGGTGACTGGATCCGTCTTCCCAACTCGATCAAACACTATGTTTATAGTAGCCTATGATTAAAAGAGATGTTTTTCAAAATAAAATCAAAGTTACTACATTTCAAACAATAAAAACAAATAAAACAGCATGTGACAATGTAGCCAATTGTATCAATATGTAAGGGAAAGATATGATACCAGAATACAAAATGTTGATTGTTCTCACCATGAAGATTTTCCACACACAGTAGATAGAAAAGAAGTAGCCGAGGAAGTTGAAGTATTTTCCCTGAAATGTCTTGGAGTATTCAATTCGCTCCTAAAGGTAAGGAAAGGCAGTGTTAAAGAATTAGCAAATAATTTATCATACGTAGGCCCGGTGGGCTTTGTGGGTTTCGAGAAATATATGTCTCTGATAGCAGACAGTGATATAGGTGATTTAAACTGTATTCAAGCAGTAGTTGATGGTTTAAAGTTGAAAGGTTGAAATTACAGCTGGGAAAACTGTGACGTTACATTTTAAAGAATAATTAATATGAATAATGTTGCGGATGCGTAACTTAACTTGGAGGATTTCTGATATGTGCAAGCAGCTACATTTACCACAGTTAAAAATTCAAGTTTGTTTTTAGTGTACTGTGTATACCAAATCATAGCTAGGTGGAATATTATGTGCTCATGTGTTACCTTGGTGGACTGCAGGTCTACAGTTTCAAGAAAGAGTTGCCGACTCAGCTCTTCTAAAGCATCAACCTCCTGCTGGATCAGAGAGAGATCTGGAAGGAAGAAGTCAAGGCTGACATCTACTAAAAATAATAGTATTTTTAAGCATATAGTTGCAGTATGAGGGTATCTAATATCAGCTAAAACGGAAATATTTTTGCAATAATATTCAATGTAAGGATACTTTCGCTGCCTGTTTGTGTAGATGTGACGCTCTTGATCATGCCCCAGAATCCTGTCTGCTTGTTCTGGTCTTCCCCACGTTGGTACATTTGCCTCCGCGTCATGGCGATCCTTCACATATAGTATAAACAACTTTTCACAATATAGATGTATAAAAATATGGTTTAATAGTTTAAGAAAGACAAATATTCTCACCGTTTCTTTTTGCTGACAATCATGTCCATAGTTTGGAGCAGTCGTCTCTCCAGAGCAAGGATGTCACTGTCTGTTACATTTCTATAAACATAACAAAATCAACAATCTGTTTGAGTACTACAGTACACACTGCATGATCTAGCTTCTGAAGGTAAGGTCAGAGAAGCTCAAGTTACCTGAGGAAATAAGACATGTACGTGTAGGGACAGTTGACGGCACCAAAGCCAGACAGCAGAGCCATGAGGGTGACTCCAATCACACCGACACGACTGATTAGCTGCTCAATGGACAGAATCCCTAAACAAAAGACAACAACAGACTGAAACCTGGTTTTGATTTAACACTCTTTGCAGATATTACAGACAAACCATCCATAAAAAAACAGTGTTTCAAATAGGCATGGGGGTGGGCATAAAGATGCTAAGTAAAGACAGTTATGCACACTCACCATGTTTTGGGCTTAAGATGGGAAATGGGTCTCCCAACTTCCAGAAGAAATACATGAAGGTAAACCAAACCATACAGGCAAAAAGAAGCCTCTGTCTATGCACTACAAACAGATACAGCAAACAGTTTAACATGTGAGTCAACTAACTCCCACCAGCAACAGCATCAGCGATTACAGTCACAATATTTTATCTTCAATAGTTAGAAGCAGTCATACTTACACAGTCGTATGTTGCTGACAACAAAGTAACCAATGTAGAAAGGCACCACAAAGATTAGAACCAGCAGAATCACATACAGATTCAGCTTCCAGTGAAAATACCTGGAACTGGGGCAAAGACATGAGAGTTAATATCCCTCATCTGTTGTATGCAGTAAAACACAGTGAAATGCCACAGAAAATGCACTAACCTGCTGCTTAAGGCACCCAGAATCTCAAAGATAATGAGCTCAAACATGGTGCATGAAAAAGCAAAGGTGACAGAGAAAACCACCTGGACGACGTACTGTCGTACCTATCAAGAAGACCAAAAAAGGACTGACAGTCAAGACTTGGGTTTTTTCTAGAATCGCAATCATACTTTGAGATGTAATGAACATAATCATTATACTCAACATCATTTGTAAATAAAATGCTTTGCAAATACACTGTACCTCATAGTCTTTGAAGAGCTGCCTCATAAAGAATAACCAGCCAAATCCAAAGAACAGCACCTGTGTCGAAATAAATAGGAATTATTTAGTCACTTATTTAAACAAATTTTTTCCCCAGCTAATGAGTGCTTAGTACAACAATAGTTACTACTTCAGGGACCACTAGTGCCTTCATAAACATCACCATCTTTATCAAACATTACATCACAAAACAAAAATGCACATTTTGCTTTAGGCAATTTGAAACTGTGCAAAGATCAAACTCATATAAATCCAGCAAACTCCTCTTTTTATTCAAAACATCAATGTACAGAACTTCTACCTCAGTCTAGGGTGTAAAATCATACAACCATGCAGGTCAAACCTGTCACAAGTTGTTCTCCACATCAGTCACATGTCAAATTTTGCAATACATCAGGAGTCAGCTTCTAATTATGATTATATGGAGCAAAACAGCGAATTACTCCTTAAAATACTATGTAAACATGTGTACAATTGGTTGTTTTTTCTTGGAGTTGGTGGTGATGTGTTTTAATCAGAAAATAATTTGTCAGTCTTGACAGACATTATTATTTTGTGGCCTCGCTATTGACTAAAGGTTAAACAGAACCAACGTTTTTAGGCCTTTCAAATATTAATAAGATAAATTAAAAACTTCTACTGGAAGCAAAAGAACTCCGTTATAATATTTGTCGACTTTTCCAACTCCTTATTACCTGTGAGGTGAACATGATGACTGAGTCTACGAGAAACGACATGATGATGTTTATAAAAACAGCCTTTAGTCCGTCAAAAACTCGCTGTGCATGTGTAGTAGGGTCGAAGACAGATTCAGTTCATCCTGACATGACAAAAAAACACTCTGGCTTCAAGGCAAATAATGTATTATGTCGGTAATGAGCTCATTTTTGGAGCAATTCTTTAGCTGTCATGTTACAACCGGTTTCAACGGTGGTCTGTGACGCTACGTCATCAAGATGAGTCCTGTTACTACACTTCCGGCGCCCAAACGTGACGTTGTTAAACCGGAAAAAAATATAATTTAACAAATACAAGCTAATAAGTATATTTGAATATGTACTATATTGTTACATTACATTATAATTACATAATTATGTAAAAATGCATTATATATTCTTATTTTACTGGCAGAAATACAACCTAGATAAGTTTTTAAGTAAAAACAACAAAGAATGTTGTTTCTAACAATCAATTTCTAAGTTATGTAGACAGTGTGTGTGACTGTATTTCACGGTCGTAGACTGAATAAATACAGACTAACTAAAAAAATATAGTGCTTTGGAACGGTTACACTATTTTATGTATTTTGTTTGCATTTAGTCTTAAAGACCACAGGTTGGATTATTTATTTATGTATTTATTATTTTGTTGTTTCATCTGCCCTTCCCACAGACTTCAAGTGGAAACGCTCTGTTGGGGGGAAGAAAGGTGATATCTAAAAAATGTGGGCTTAGGTTTTTTAAATGCTATCCGGCCTTTCTTGATCAAAGTGTTGAACTTTGAAAAATATCTTTATGAGCATTAAATTCGTTGTTTTTTTTTTGTTTGGTTTTTTTTTTTTTTGTTTGTTTGTTTGTTTTTTGTTTAAATACAGAGAAATACTAATATCCATGTAGGCTATTGGTGGACTACACATGGGGATAATAAGGATACACAATACGCCTGCATCATACATAAGCAATGCGCACGAACTGCCACCAGAAGGCGCTGTGCCTCCTGAACCGTGGACTCGCGGCTCCACCACAGCCCGGTGCTGCCGCAGGCTGGTGTTCATCACTGTGTCAGTGGTGCGCACAGCAGAAAACATTTGGATGAGTTATAAATAGTTTCTCACTTGTTCTGGAGTGATGTTCCCAAAGACTGCTGGATCACAAGGATAGGCGAAATGTTGCAGAGGTAGAACTTCTTACACTGCTGGTTATTACCTTTTTGTATTAGGACGCAAGAGGTGAGTGTCTCAGTCTCATGGGTGTGTAGTTCATGTCATACAGCAAGTAAAAAAATATCTGTCAGACAGCTGATTTGTCCTTTGTTCTCTTGATCTAATTATTTAAACATGGGGAACTTTTATGTCATTCATGTGTTTAATTGTGTAGGTTATTTTAATTATTAAACTGGAATTGGTCCTTTTTAGTCAGTGATGTGGCAGAAAAAAAATCTCTGCAAATGTTTGATTTATTGATGTTACTGATCTGGACGTTTAAATGCATTTGTTGGACAGCATGAATAAAATTAAGTCAGCTTGTCCATGTTAATTCTGTATCACTGTTGGATCATCATTTGCACAAACTAAAGAAAAATTAAGCTTCATGTTGGGCTGACTGTGATCACCTATGAAATCTGTTTTTAATTTCCAGTGAAGAAGATGAAGAGTCTAGCCTCTTGTGGGAAAGATCTGCAGGTGTGTTTAGTCCTCCTGCTGGTGGGACAACTGCAAGGTGAGCATGCCAAGCTAAGAAGGAAAGTGAACAATTTATTTCTTATGTAATAAAAAGATTAACATATTGGTGGATGTTTCAGGCAGAGTGACAGCACCTGAGCGTCTTGTGGCTCCAGTGGAGAAACCCTTCACTCTGACCTGCAGTGTCTCGAGGGAACGGGGTGAATCCTTGAGGCAGGTGCGTTGGCTGGACGTCCAGAACCAGACCCTGCTGACCTACCAGCCGGGCAACAGAGACAGTGTGAGTGGGCAGCAGCACGTGGAGCTCGCCTCCTCCCCAAAGGACACCTCGGCCATCACCATCCGCAGGGTGGGCTTCCGCGATGAGGGCTGCTACACCTGCATCTTTGACCTGCAACCTACTGGGTCAAAGCAGGGACAGACATGTCTCACTGTTACCTGTGAGTAAAGCGGTTGATCTTAATCTCAATGGATCTAAATGTAATCAGCAGGAAACATTAATATGTTAGATATATGCCATACCTGAGAATCCATAGAGTCATAAATAATGTATTATGGATTTCACTATAGATAGTAATCCGAGTAAACTAAGTAATCTAAGTAGAGTGTAAAATAATTAGTTTCACCTGATGTAACAATTATTAAATTGAATTATTCCCTATTAATGGAAATCCAGTTGCAACTGATAAATGTAGTTGATAAGTAAATAGATGCAGTATGAGAGGATTGATTCTTTGCTTTATTATAGAAAACATTTAAAAACGTGGAATTACCACTTTGAAAAAAAGAAGAGAAAACCTCATGTAATGAAAAAGTAACAACGAGAGATCTGCCCAGTAACAGCTTTCACAATTAATAAAATAGTTTATTCAAAAAAATAACTGAAACAAACAGTTAGGGCAGTGATCAGTGGTGTGTTGGATGCTGCGACTAGTGTGCTAACCTCAACCAAGGATTAAAGAAAGCCAAATCTAATCCAGGCAAAACTAAACTAAACTAAACCAAACCAAAGCAAACCAAAGTGGGTGGCTGGAAGGCCATCTTGGATCCACCCAGCTTTTAAAAGCCCTGAGCAGGTGAAGCCAATCCCTCAACGAGATGGGAAGGGCCAGCCAATCAAGGAGGAACTGAAGGAGAAAGCAAAGGCAGGAGCAAAAACATACTGACCTAAGGGCTCCAGGCATCATAAAGGGGCAAAAACATTGAAAAAAATTCACATACTTTATGTGTTATATGTGATGAAAGGACCCTTGGAGCACCTTTAGCATCCCTGCAGGATTTATCATGCTGACCATGAGCTGCATCGTTATAGCTGAAACTAATTAGAGTCTACTGTCCAGTATTCTAAGAAGGTTGCTTAAAATCACGAATAAAAAGGATCACTCATGCTTTCCTGTGAACGATGATGAAGCTTTGAAAAAATGCAGCCTTTGTTTTTCCTGGAAAAACACATAAAGTAGAAAAAAATAAGAAAAATATATAGACATAGCTGGGTGGGAGAAGCTGCTCCTCGAAGTCACGATGAGTAATGATTCATCCTTAGAGACAAACTGAGGAGCTCAGGTATCTAAATCTACAATCAGAGGCCAGAATCAAATGTGATGTCCAGTCAGTCTATTTGACACCTTAATATTATTAGCATCTGTTTCCATTTTTGAGTTTCCAAATGAGAGATTTGTCAGAGTAATTATTTAATATAAAGTAGCTCTGGATATTTGAGGAGTAACTTGGCTTCACACTGAGATGTCACATGAGAATCATAAAAGACAGTTGTCAGAATTTATATTTCATCAGGCCTACTACACCCTAAACACTAAAAATATGTGAAGACAGATGTCCCTAACCACTGCTAACCTCTGAACACAAGCTGATGAGCCTGTGGAGGTTCAGCCATCATGTTAATAAAGAGCTGTGGAGCAGAGGGAGGAGGAGGGATTACTCTACTAACCAAAACCAGCTGGAGCAGATTCCACCGACTGGTTTCTGTTTGGTTGCTTCATATTTCTGAATATTAACTTTGTCCTGTTTGTACCCTCTGTCTCCTTGTATATTTTCCCCTCATCCATCAGTCTTTCACTAACTGTTTTTTTTTTTTTTTCAACCCTCAGCTCAAATCACCATTGACAGCAACAAAACAGCAGTAAGCGGTAAAAGGGCCTTGTTGTCGTGCTCCTACGGTTTACCTGAAAAAGTGCAGCAGATTGTATGGAGACACACTTCTGCCCAAGGAGAGTCCACAGAGGTGGCGTCCTTTGCAAAGCGGAGCGACCCCATGATCGAGCCACCGTACCAGGGAAGAGTCTGGCTCACCGCCTCCCTGTCCGACAGTCAGCTCACCATCCAGCCTGTGGCCATCCAGGACGAGGGCTGCTACACCTGCATGTACGACACCTACCCCGATGGGCCGAAGAGCTCCACCGTTTGTCTCTCCACCTTCGGTAAACTTCTGTTTTTTCTATTCATTTTTATAAAAATTTTCACACAAAAATGTAGTGGATGTACAAAACGTGGGGCAGTTTATGTACAATATACTGACCATAACACTGGACATGGGTTTAAAGTTTTTTAATACTAACTTTTTTTTAGTTTCTGTAACCAGTTCCCTCATACTGGTTGTGAAGTGGTCCCTAGGTTCTTGTATTGTGGAAATATTTTGGGAACAAAGTTTTTCTCTCCGTCTGGGCAGGAGTTGGAGAAAAATATAGATGCCATACTCATGTCTGTAAGGTAATGTGAAGATACAGTTGGCAGCTGGGTAGTTTAGGTTAGCATACAGACTCAAAACGAGATAGTATCAAAATCTCAAATCATGATCTGCTGAGACTTTTACATTTTAAATATGCCACATTAGGTTTTGGCTACAAGTCTGCTTGTCAACTACCAGGGTGTACCCCTCTATCTGCTGTAGCCATTGTGGACTCCTGTTTTGAAGCCATGAGTTTTGTCATGTTGGTTTTTTGGAGCCAGAAGTGACCATATTTGGATATGATGGGAGGGTTGAGGAGGAGGGTCTGACCTTTGAACCCAAGGTCACTGCCCAATGTGTATGCGACTCGAGTTTATGGGTGAATGAGCCTCTGAACCACCTGTGAATCATTGCAGATCAGACCTGTCAGTCAAACTAACCACACCCCTAATTATTCCTCTTTATATTAATAATTATACATTTTAATTTTGAACTTTAATATCCACTTAATCGTGAAATGATTTTCAGATGAACCACCAGATAGGAAGAGTTGACTAATGACATCAGAATGACTGGTGGTAGTATACTTGAGTATTTCATGATTTAAAATGACAATTTTCTAATTGAAGTCAACTGGAGCAAGAGTTTTTTGGAGCCTGGGTGTCATGAACTTCTGTACACATACAATTTAACACATTTTTAAAGAGGTGTAGTTGCAAGCGACTATATCCTATGGTGGATGTAGGAGCTGGATGTTAGAAGACAGGAGAAAAACCAAGGAGGCAGACTTTGGTGCGAGTGCAAGAAGACTTAGGCTGGACTTTGTAGACAGGAAAGCCAGGTACCCCGGGGATTTAGACAGGAATGTTGATCTTTTCTTCCTGAATGTTTTTATGATACAAAAGCAAGGCTGGGATCTCGGCTGATTTGTTAACACACAAACACAGAACAAGTGTGTCCATGTGAAGAATGGACCATTCGAAAGAATGATGGAGGCAGGGAGTGAGGTCCTGACGCATGACTGTGTCAGTGTTCGCAGCAGACACTGATTCCCTCTGTGCTTTGTCTCGCTCTCTCCCTTTGTGCTCATTCACTTTTCCACTTTTCTCCCGTTCCCTTTCTCTCACAGTTATCTCAAGAAACAGATGTGCTTTTGTTTGAAATTGAACTGTACAGTACAGTAGGTGTTCCCAGTGCTGAAGCATGATTAGCATTAATCTTTTTTTTTCCTCGCTGCTCATTGCTGCCAAAGGGCTTCGACCCACGTTATTGCTTGGATGACGTGATGCCTTTGCGCCCACATCCAGACAAACTGTCCACTAAGAATGACCCCACATTGTTTGGATTACTCTTACAACATAAACTATTTATTATGGTTGAAGTTTTTGAGGACTTTATGCCATTTAAATGAAAAATATTATGTAATTTTTAGCATGTAGATCATTTAAATTATGTGGTGATTTAAACTGAAGTGTGAAACATTTCTAATCAAAAGTGTGTAACCTTAAAATTGCTGTGCAAGATCACAGCTGAAACAGTCACTGGGTTCAACTGCATTGCATCAAGTAACCGCATTAATGTAATTTTACAGCTTCAGCCAGTTTATGTCAAAGTTTTCTAGTTTATGATATAACAACAGTGCTGGTGTAGATGGTGTACTTATTTTATAAACAGATGTTGTACTTCAGTTACGATATACTCCAAATTAATATCAAAAAGTATTCATCCTGAAGAAAAAGAAGTTTAATGCTTTAATAGATTGTTTTTATTGATATATTTGTAATAATATAAAGCTAAATTCTTCATAAACTGTTTGGTAACTGACCCTTTTCAAATGTATTTTATCATTAGTGGAAATTATGTTGAAAATTTTATTCTTCAAAGTAGCTGATGATTTTAGTAAAGTACATTTTACTGCCAGTTGTAGTAAATTTCATGTATACAGTATCATAAAATGAACATAGCCAAATAAAGCAGCCGCACCTTTAAATTGCAATTGAGCACGGTATTTAAATGAGTATTAATGTGTGTAGCGTAAATTGATAGAAATGTATGCAAGGTTAACACTAAATTGCAGAAAATTACATTTATATTGTGAATATTAGAGTGTTATACTTATTTGCTAAATTGTAAAAGCCACAATTCATCCAAATTTCACACCAGCTTCACGATCATCCGTAGGGTATTGTTACAGCTTGGATTATTGTCTTTGGGTGGGTGAAGTTCATCACCAACAGCTCTACGAAGCTGCTAAAACTGTGACGAGCTACATATCTGTGGCTAAATGTGTTCCTGCCAACAATAATGTTCTCAGTTCCAGTGCATCACATTCCTCGCTCTGCACCAGAACAGAGAATTGAAAACAGCCACGTATTAACTTATGGATCTCAGTAGAGCAGGATTTCACCTATCTGTGCTTATCCAAAGGCTCCAAGGTTTTTATCCCAGGTATTATTTTATCAATTTAACCTACATGATACACAACCAAAAACTAAACAAAAGTTGTTTTGTTTTGGGTTTTTTTTTTTTTGACAAATTGTGAATTCAGATCATCTGTCTCACATGCCCATCCTACCACAGCATACTTTACATATTTCACTGTTTCACTTTGTGTTTTTTATTATCATGCTGTAACATTTCCAGAGGTTCTGGATGGTGCTTTTCACACATGTTGAACAGTATGGGCTTGTTTGTGTGTAAATGTGTTTTGGCTGTAGACTGTATATAGAAATGGATGAACTAAAGTGGTCTCAAAAATGAGGCCAGTATGAAAGTGAAAAAGTGCAATGCCCCTAACAGCCACTAGATGCTGGTTCCAATTGACTTCATTTCAGTCAATGTATTTTGTTCCATGAGTCACTCTGGTGTCATTAGCTAAAGCCAGTTGTTCTTATGAGTGATCTGGTCCATCAGACAAAAAAAAACATTGTTACGTGGGCTTAGTCTTCAAAAATAGGAATATTATGAGGGCATGGTTAGTTTGATCAACAGATCTCCAATGAGACCAGCTCTGAACTCCAGTCTCACACATTGGGCAGTGTCATCAGGTTCACTCCTCCCCTCATATCCAAATATTCTGGCTTCAAACAACCAACACATTCAAATACCAGACTCCTGGCTTCAGAACACAAGTCCACAAACCAAACTGTTATGTCATGTCAGCTTTGTCCAGCAGTGGCTCAGTGGGTTGGGACCTGGGTTGGGAGCCAGAGGATCACTGGTTCAAGTCCCAGGAACAAACAAAGCCTGGAGTGTGGACTGGTGGCTGGGGAGGCGCTGGGGAATCCATCTCTGGGGTTGGACCGAGATGCCCTTGAGAAAGGCACCAACCTCCCAACTGCTCTGGGTGCACTGCAGAATGGTGGCGTCCCCATGCATGTTACAGACCCGCTATATATGTGCATGCATATGTGATCTGTTAGGGAGTCGGTATTGCAGAGTGTAAATGCAGTTTTGTCATGTGTGCTGTACTATGTATCTGCATGAACAATGACAACAAAGCTGCATTTTCTTCTTCTTCTGTTTCTCCCAGTGTTGCCGAAACCTCAGGTGAGCTACAAGACCATCTCTCCAGGTGTGATCGAGGCCAACTGCACCACTGTGTCGCGGCCTCCAGTGGAGATCGTGTGGAACGTGGAGAGAGACAACCGCACCATGGGCCCTCCTGTGACCACTCAGCTCCCACAGGGTGATGGGACCACCTTGGTCATCAGTACGCTGACCGTCCAATCAGGGCTGCTGAAGGACGTGTCCGTCAAATGCTTGGTCCACCACAAAGGGCTCGAGACGCCGATTGCTGTATCCATGAACACTAAAAGTGAGTTGGAATTCTCTCCATCACAAAATCTTTAATAACAATGTGTCTTTATTTGTCCTGGCCTTACTCCAGACCTTCTGTGTATCATGATTGCATACCTGCCTTAAAAGTCCAGCGAGCTGAACTACAGCCAGGAATGCAAAAGAAAACACAGATTGTTTGTGGATGGTAGCTGAAAGACAGCCATGATTACAGTAGTTCTCATGTTTACACAAGCTTCAGATAAGCCTCATCTTATTAACTCTGTTGAGACTTTTCTAAAAATCAATTTTGCTAAAGTTCAGTGTGCTTGTCCAATATGCTTCTTCACTCCCTGGCAAAGAGTTACATGGGAAGTTCTGCATGACTCTCGCCTTTGTCAGAATGAAAGGACAGACAGCTGGTTAGCTCAGCTTAGCACAAAGATCATAAATGTATTTAAGGAAACTGGTTTACAAGCTTCTGGCCTTCCCCCAATTGCTTCCGTAATTTTGGGCCTATAGCACTAGCACATTAGCATCATCAGCTGTGCACAGATGTCTGGTAAGCCCAGCGACACCTTGTTGGATTCTTGTAAGTGCACATTTTCAATTGTTATAAAAAGATATCAAATTTTGGCAATGAAAAGAGTCGATGTCATCAGAGTTTCTAACACTAAATAAAAAATGTATTCATTGTTCTACAGATATTTCTTTTTTGAAACAGAGCTAGCCTGTTTCTGCCCAATTTACTGACCAGCAGCCATAGAAAATGAAATGTAAACACATGCATAGGTTGATAGTTTGTAACATTGAGAGCCCATTAGAAAGATTTCAGACAGAAAAAGTTTTCCTATGGCAGTCCTAATGCTACTGCTGAGCTGCCATGTTGATGACATCACATGGGCTCAAGGCTGAATCTCCACCAGAAGAAAGCAGTGATTACACATTCTGCTATGACAGTGGGTAATGTAACAACAATCTCAAAGCTTCTGCAGTCTGACTCACCATGTTCAGCGTCCACGGCTTGAGCCCATGTGATGTCAAAGTTTTTCAACCAGTCAGAAAAATCCTGCATTTTTCTGATTGGTTGAAATACTTAAAATATTCACAAAAGATTCAGAGAGGGATATCTGACTTGGATGAGCTCTATACTGTCAAACATTCCCATGAATCATCAGTTGTGTCATAATCTATCTTACAAATTGTGTTTGTAACCATGGATTTTCTATTTTGTTGATTTAATTAACACTGTTTAAATTGTACAAAAACCTTCCTCTTTTCCCATCTTTGTTCCCAGCTAAGCCTGCAGGCACAAGGTAGTTCATGTTTATATATTTTTCATCTTCATAAAAACTGAAAGACATGAGAGGTGTATTAATCTATTTATCCAATCTATTGCCTACAGAGCATTAAAATAGTTTTAATCCAGCTAAGGACTGGAAAGAAGTTAATGTGTTTATATTTAATGATAATGTCTTGCTTTTAGTTTGCTGTTGATTTTTTAGTATCAACTTCAATAGGTCCAGACTGCTCATAATAGGTAAGCAGTGGCTTTACTCACAGAGCCACACAAACTTTATAGCAGATGATAAAACCCTTAATGTTTTTCTTTTCCCCCTTCTAGTTGGGACGGCCCTCACCATCCTCATCTCAGTCACCACAGTAGCAGCTCTGTTGGTTATGTCCCTCTGCTTCTGTCTTTGGAAATGTTTTTTGCGCAAAGAAGGTGAGTGTGCACATGTGTGGTTACGCAAAATCTCATAATTGTCAGTTTTTCTCTAAATTTGAGGGTGTGTCGTACTCCTGTACATCTGTGATTGTTTTTCATGCGAATTTGAGTTTATGAACAAGTAACACAGGATCAGGAACATTATACACAGCATTTATAGCGATAAAAAAACAAAGACTGTTTGGTGTAGAAAATCAGTGCAGTGCAGGAAAGTGTAAGAACATTTTTCCAGAAAATATAAGACAGCTCAACAGGAGTAAAAAGCTGTAAAAAGGTTCTCCAATGAAAGGAGTATTTAGGACGTGAGGAGGTAAGTGGCAGATTGTTCCAGTGTGTGTCATTAAGGTTAAGTAACTTACCTCAGTGAACAACTGTAATTAGGATAGGGATTGAAATTAGGCATTTTTGTGGTATTGTGGTTTGGTTAAAGAGTTACTAGGCTCTATTTGTGCTGTCGATGCTGTTTCTTTGGCTTATTTGGGAAAGTTTGTACATATTTCCACTCACTCTGTCATCAGTCTCTTAAACTTGCTTCCTCCGTATTGTGAGCTGTGGTAAACTGCTAGACAGGAACAGTGCTACACTCTCCTGTGTGTAAAACACTAGTGTTTTTGTTAAATAATAGACATAAAGGCCAGTCTCAGTGGAAAAAGAAAGAAACTGCACTAATTAGTGTTTTTTATATTCATAATAGATACAATTTATTTGATCCTTTGACCCTATTTTAATCCCCTCATCTTTAGAGCACTTTTAAGTATCTTTTAGTTGAACTAGCTTTAAAAAAACAAACCAACAGAGCTGGGAAAACCCACTGCACCAAATGAAAGATCAGTAAATAGCCTGTAGGCTAACAGGAGCAAGCTAAAATCACTGCTACTTCTTCCAAATACTTCCACGTTTCTGTGTTTTTTCATGTTTAATTATCATTTCCTGAATCCTTATTAAAAAAAGTTCTAAATGCAACTAAACCCTAACTGTGTAATCCAGACACTATCACTTCATATCATTCAAACAATCCTTTTATGTTCCAATATAAATCCAGACTCTGAATGTGTGTCTATATGTGTTTATTTACAAGCAGTAGTTTTCAGTTTAGTTTGAAGTGGAACAGTTTGACTTAAACTGAAATACATGAAAGGTCCTTATGTTGTCAGACATGCTACCATGGCATCAAGTCATATTTTTCTTGAATAGAGCATTTAATTATCAGCAGCTATTACTCTGCCATTACTCTCTCTCCAACTTCTTTTTCTTTTCAGCGGATTAATTTCCAGACGAGACCAGAAGCTAAGAAGAGACGGTGCCTCTCAGAGCCAGCCTTGCAGAATTGTTTCCCTGCTGCATCTCCATCATCATCATCATCATCATTACTATCTTGGTACAAAGGGAACTTTATTCTGACACACTTCCATAGGATGACCAGTACAATCCTATTTATGAGCACCAACTGGACAACGACATTCAACTCTGCTCTGCTGCCTCTGCATCTGACTCTTATATAACCTCCGAGCTGTCCTCACATGGTGTCGGTCTGTGAGGAACTGTGGAGCGGATCTTTTTTCTCCGATTCTGTAATTGATTGAGTGGATGAACATGCATTCCTCAGCAGAGTCACTGTACAGCAGATTACAGTGCAGTGACTCTGCAGCATGTTGCATGTCCTCAAAGTGCTTTCCTGTCTTTGCTTCGGACTTTTACCTGCTTCCTCAAAGAAACAGTGCGGTGATATTTTATATTTTTCTTATTCGGCAAAGAATGACATCGTCTCTGTATCTCACTAGCACACAAAATGTATTTATTCATCCGCAGCTGAAAATAGGACCTATATGAGTAATACAAAAATACAATGCACAAGTGTTTGGGGAACAGTGAAATACCGTATTTTCTGGATTATTGAGCGTACCTGTCTATAAGCTGCTATTGAATTTATTCAAACAGTTTCATGTGGTCCACTCTGACCGGGTCTGATGTGACGAGGCTAAATGTATCGGCGGCACGGAGCTTGCTAGCTTGTAAAAACCCAACGAGCTTCGTGCCACCGATACATGAGCCACACCAGTGTTTAAGCCACAGGGCTCAAAGCGTCAGAAAAAAGTAGCGGCTTATAGTCCGGAAAATACGGTAATTAGTTTGCTCTCCAGCCAAACCCATATTGCAAACATGTACTAACACTTGGATATTTTGGGTATTATTCTATTATCTTTGCAGCAATGGGAAAATGAAACGATATCATCAGCACTATCTTGATATAACGCAGCTAATTGGCTCTTTTCTTCTTGTACCTCAGTTAAAGATTTCACTTCAACTTACAGGCTGGGTGTGGTCATGGGTGGTATTAGGTAAACTAAAAGGGCTGCATACTTATATCTTGTTTATGTAATATACATTGCAAACTTTTCTACAGGTTTTAAAGTCTGTGTGTATGAATTGTGTGTGTGTGTGAGTGTGTATTTGTTCGAGGTTAGATTCCATGGTCAGATGGCTTGAATCAATTGCTTAAGAAAGCAACATGGAAACCTTTGCAGTGCCTCTGAGAGGAATGCGTGTCTTGTTGCCTGTCCACATCGAACAGTCGGGCACTATCTGTTGTTTTGAAAATTGACTTGAGGACAACGTGTGAATATCCAGCTCCTCTAAATATCCAGCTCACCTTTATGTCGGCCCCTACATGCCTAAAATATATGCAATGATGCTTTAAGATGCTTTAACATCGTGTTTGCATGTGTACAGGGGTATTTTAAAATGCAAGCTTTGTATTGAAGTAATACTGCGTATCAAAGCGTATGATTTGCATCTGTTACCTTGCCACTTATTTACAGAAAAACGGTATGAACTATATCGGACTTCTTCACATTTCTGGCCAATAAGAAGAGTTTTCTTCACAGTGGAGATCTGCTGAAAGTGGTGTCAGAACCTTTTTATATATAGATAGAAATGTGTTGTAGCAGCTGTCGTCCAGAAGACAAAGAGACACATTATGATCATTTACATATGTAAAGTTGGTTGGTGTAATAAATGCAAGAAAGTGAACAATAAAAACATTTTTAAAAACATCTCTGAACATTCATCAGTTTAAAATCTCTGTGTTTCCTTTTTGGTTTGTTTAAGGTTGTAAAGTAACCTTACTTTCACTGGATTTAAAAAACATGGGATTCCTTTGTGTAGTGCCAGACATGGCTGCCAGATGCTCATTTTTCTACCTTTTTTTTCTCTCATCTTCTTCTCTTTGCAGGCTCTGTGTATTAAACTCAGCAGCATTTGGAAAAACATACAGGAGAGAGACATATCCAGTTACAGGTAGAATTAATATCAGATGTAATAGGTGTTAAAAACTCACCAACATCAGAAATAATCTAACTTCTTTGGTGATAAAAAAAAAAACATCAATTATTACAACAAAAATAATACATTCAAAAGTCTTAGAAGCTGATTCCTTATTGATCCCTGCTCCTGCAGATGTCTGTGTTCATAGACTAGTAAAACCACATGTTGTTAGCTTTCCAGTGCTGTTCGCGTAAACCAGACTGAAATCAAACGTATTTGCTTGTGGTGTAAGAAGACACTGTGTTTGTGTCTGTGTGTTTATTAGATATTACATGTTTTCACAGTCACAAAATTGAAGATCTGTTCTCCCAAGATTCAAGGGTGAAACCTTTCTCCTTCCCACCAAAGGTATGTCTGTCCTAATGCACGTGTATATTTTGGAGTCACAGGAGTTTGTGTGTGTAGGGGGTTGTGGGGTGTGCAGGCCAAGCTGTGGTGAAGAGCTCAGGTGGAGCAGCCTTCTGGTTTGGATGCTACAAAACCCACTGAAAAAAAAAAAAAGTGATAATAAGTTTGAACAAATCATTATTTTTTCTTGACAGCTGAAAAGACGCTGTGTGTGTCCTTCAACAAAACCCTAACACCCTTTCTGCTCACACCTCCAATGCTCTGGATAAAATAAACCTGTGTTATTTAACATCACTTTGCCAAACTTTAAATAATCAAAAATAGTTTCCCACTCACCATACATTAAAAAATTATTTCTTAAATTTGAATGCCATGGCGGTCCTGACAGTTTCACAGGGCTTTGTGGTTGTAGATCTGCTGCTGTGCACCTTTTGGGTGTGTTTCTTTAAGCTGCAGGGCTGCAGACCAGACTGTGGATCAGTCTGTTACTGACCTCAGGCTCCATCTAATCAGGCCTGTCTCAAGCACTGCCTTCACACAAGCCTCCATGATCGCTTTGCAATCTGAATCAGGGCTTTGTCCCCCAGAGAAAAATACAATTAACCGTGTGTGTGTGTGTGTGTGTGTGTGTGTGTGTGTGTGTGTGTGTTTTACATTGTTGCAGAGATGTAAAATTTTCACTCAGAGACAGACTATTTCCCAGACTGATTTCTTTTCACCTCCCTCTCCTGATATATATGTGTATGTATGTTCCTGTGAGCATAATGCAACCTAACGTTTAGTGAATGGAGGTTGAAGAAACTCTGCGCTCCCCAGGACGTCATCAAAGGAAAACTGCATAATCAGCATATCTGTCCATTTAACACACTGTACATGTTTGGTAATAGGAGCAGTGTTGACTGATTCATGTGTCTGAGGTTGAACAAGGTGAGCAGGACAACGTGGAAACATCAATCCCAGCAAGTCTGACACAGTCTGCTCTTTGATTCAGATTTTTGTAAACACATTACAAATTCCAGAGAGTCACGGATAATGAAACTCACATGGTATTTCTTGACCTGTGAGCGTATTAATAACACTGTAGATGAACAGAATAAAGCTGCATAATGATGGTTTTATTGGCTGTGGAAAGTTATCAGCTTCATAAAAACATGACAGGAATGTAAAGCTTTGTTTCTGAGTGGTCCTCGTCCATATCAGAGATTTTTGGTTAGTGAATATAGAGTATAACACAGCTCAAGGAAGAAAACAGCTTCATTTATTAAGCTTTAGAAAATCCCAAAAAAATTACTTCGTACAAAATTATTAAAAGACAGATTTTTTTAATTTTTTTTTGTGTTTACAAAAAATGACAAAATTGTGTTTTCCGAAATATTAATTTGTTTTCTGAAATATAAAAGTGTTTCGCTTCTTTTTCATTTGTTTTCCAAAACTTAAATTTGTCTCAAGCTTTGTAAAAATGTTTCCCATTTTGTAATGTTGGTTTGCACCTCCAGGCCACCGTACTTTTAACAGACTGTCACCTTGCACTGCTTCATAAATCTAACAGAGAAATATGTGTGGCAAAATAACTCCTGAGTCACGCTGCTTAAAACCTCTGTTCACAGTTCTGGGTAAATACTGATTTAATTAAAGATTCACAATCATATAAGGTTGACCTGTGGTCTACTGCCACACATCAGTGTTTTTAGTTAAGTTTAGATTCTTGTCTCTCAGCTCGTTGTTGCTGATACTTTCTAAAACCTTTAAATAACTAATCGATACTTACTTACTTCGACCTGTGTGGCATCTCGTTCTCACCACACAGGATGTCAACTCATAAATCTTTCCATCTTTAACTTCCTGCACATTTGAGCTAAACCACACTGCTGTGGTTGACGGTGATAAAAACACAGAGGTCTGTATGTGGGACAGAGACTGTGTGAGACAAAGTACTGGGTTTGTAATTGTGTTTGCTTGTAATGTAATCTCTCAGTCTCAGGTAATGTTGTTTAACCCTCATATTATCCTTGGGGTCAATTTAACCCCGTTCAATATTTAGCATTCAAAAAATAATAGTTGACTTTTTTTTGCTTCATATTTCCTGACTTTTCCTAATTTGATGAGGACGACTGATTAAGCATAAATATTTTCTGATATTGTTTAAATGTGCTGAACACATATTGCACTTGTTGGTGTTCCTCTGGGGTCAGTTTTACCCCAAGCTGTTTTAGCTGTTTCAAGCTGTCTGTGTGTGTGTGTGTGTGTGTGTGTGTGTGTGTGTGTGAGTGTGACCTAACATCCCCACACCTGCAGGTGCAGAGCTGATACTTTCGACTTGACATATAACAGGAGGTGGGGTCTTCCCACAAGGACATTGGTAGTTCATTCAAAATAAGCAATAAGTGTATACTGCAATCTGCACGCTCTCTCATTTGATAAAGTCCTCTGGGAAAAGGTTTGCTTTCAATGAGGTTTTTGGATGAATGTGCACCCCAAATTAGAAAGGATTTGGATGAAAGATTTTCACAAAATCTAAAACCAAAAGTTTGACCTGATGGTGGCGCTACAGGAAAGGTTTTATCATCACCAAAACCCTTAGGATTCATGCTCATGTTGTCAGTAAATTTGATGAGACTTGTATTAGAACTTTTGAAGATATATTAATTCTAATTTTAAAGAGTTTGGCCTGATGGTGGCGCTAGAGGATCTGATTGGTTTCATCATCAAGGGTTATTGATGTCTTCAACAAGTAAACAAAGTGCTTGACACAAAAACCCGGTCAACAGTTTTATGTAAATCATTTTCTGGAGGCAGGATGTGTTAGTAATATTTGAGGATAATGGAGGGTTAACAAGGAGCTGTGTAATGGGCGGGGAAAGTTATACTTTCTTTGAGATGACCGAATGATAAACTCAGTAAAAACAATGCAAAAATATGTAACAAAAAACAGTATTGTAGATAAAAAGTTGCTTTGAACTTAATTTATAATGTTAAGGATTGACGAGGTCTGTACGTGACAAACCTACTCACCCACTGTCTTTCTATGCAACCACCAAACGAGTGGTACACAATGAAATCAAAAAGCTTAATTCAAGAACTGCATTGAAAACACCTACTGAATGAATAGTTAAAAACTGAATAATAAAAAGCTGCACTGACAGGAACAAACCTGAGCGTCAGAGACGTGTCTCGTGCTTCTTCTGGTTTCAGCAGGTTAAGAAAACACACTGTGCTTTAACATGACCACAAGCCTCCTCCGTTCATCTCTTCTGCTGCGCTGCTGATCGCTTGGCCTTTTCCTGCTCCATGACATCACCACATGTACATTTTTTCCACTTTTTTATCCGTAATGTGTCCACGACAAATCAGAAATGTTTAGGAAATGTTAACAATTAATTGCATGTTCAGTTTAGTCGTGGTCTACTGTTTGCTGGCAGGTATCCCAGACTGCGCATGTTTGATGACGGCGTACACTGCACGACCTGACGCTTGGTTTCTGTGTGGTGTGTTTACAGCAGCAGGACAGTTCCCAGCAGGTTCGAGGGACGGTGGTGATGTTGGTGTTGTGCTTGGAGTGTAGATGTCATTCAGGACAGAGACGTGGGTTTGCAGGACGGGGGAGGAGGACGCTCTCCATTTGGGAAGGTCGGGTATCCTGTGAGTGGACATTTCCTATGACACAAAACACTACACTGAGAATAGATATAATTTGAAAAAAAAAATAAAATAAAAAATCACTTTGTTCAATATATGAATATCCAACAGACAGTTAGATTCTCAACTTAAAAAATCTGCATATTTAATTTTGGTTCCCCCAAAAATCTCTGTGCAAATATTTTAACAAGGTAGTGTTGCTGTTTCACCATGAGAGGGCAACAGTGTTCAAGCTATAGTATCACTATTTGTGCTCTCTGGGTGCAGTCCAATTTATACTTAAGATTAAACAAACAAGAAATAATTAGTAATCTGAACGAGGGTAACTTGCTTCCAGTCTTCATGTTAAGCTGTGACTCCACATTTATAATATAATTATAACATCGGTATTCATCCTCTCATCTCTCAGCTCTGAATGCTCAAAAGAAATTTTTTTAAATTCACGTTACCTCTCTGCGTGGGTGCCGGTTGGTCAGTAAACCTGTAAAGACAAATAAAAAATCAGTTGTTTCCGGTGGTAGAAAATATAAATGTTGTGACTTTTATTTAAACGTTAATACATATATATGCTCTTACGATTGCAACCATAGAAGCTCAGGAGAGTTACCACTGTCAGTGTGAAGATCAGGAGAGCTATGGCGCCACAGATGATGAAGTAGGGCAGCCAGGATAAATCCTCTTCACCAGCAGTGCTCGGTGACATAACTGGAAAATCAGAAAAACCAAATTAATGGTTGTCCTGAAGTGCATGTGTTAAAATGTATGTTTATTACTTGATAATTAAAAGTCCTCACCTTGATCACCGACAGAGTATTCAACCCCATGGTAGTTGTCTTTAGGGAATGATAGATAACAGACAGAATTAATGCTTGAAATCAGATATATTACTTCTGTAAAATGTGAAAATAAAGTGTGAACCTGAAACTGAGATGTTGATGGAATGACTGATGATGTCATCTTTGTCACCCTCTACACTGCATCTGTACAGGCCGTCATCATCAATGGAAATCTGCTTGAATCTCAAATATGAGATCAGTTGATCTCTACTAACAACACTGTGGCTCTGACTTATTTCTCCATCCTCTGTTGTATTAATTTGTTCGCAGTTTTCTGTGTCGACAAATTTACACCAGGTGACATTTAACGATTCTCCGCAGTGTTTGACGGGACAGCTGACTGTCAGACTTTGCTGTGGGGTACTTCTCCATGTTGTTCCTCTGTAGACCATAAGCCCGACTTCACATGAAGAAAGCAAGTCTGAAATTAAGAAAATGAATGCACACATCAGGTATCAATCAAAAACAATCCTTTGTATTGTCTCCACATTGCACTGTAAATCCCAACTCACTGACTCTGCTACAAGGGTTTTGGAAGCAATCTGCACACATTTTTTAATCTGGTCCCGTACAGAAACATAAAAGTTTGGACACAAATTAACTGGATTACATGACCAGCACATGACTGGGAATTTGTGTCAGTTTCATAGAATTATATATTATATTATATAGATCATATTATATAGATTAGACTAGATTAGATTAAATTAGATTAGATTATTACAAGACAAAAAATGTTATCATCCACATTCATATTATTCTTTGTTTTACTTTAAAATACTGAAAATATTAAAAGTAACACACTTCAGAAATCGTTGTCAAAATGTCATGATGTGAACCCACAGCACTGAGTTTATTAAGTAATAAGTAAGTAAGTAAGTAGAGACTTAACACATGAAAATTACTTTTTTTAAGATCAAACGTAAAAAAAAAAAAAAAAAGCTAAGGGCACAATAAATGTGTTGCTGATTAAAAGTGAAGGAATTATGTGTCGTCAGCTTTACAAATAAAAGTGGAATAAATTAAAAGGTCAAATCTTGTTGACCTGACATAATGAATGTTATTTCAAGTTCACAGAGAATTTTAATAGTAATGGTAGAAAACATTTTTTAAAACTTGTAATTGTTTCTGACAAATTCATCAGTATTTTTGATTATTTCTTTGATGCAAGAAATGTGGCTTAAATGATCAGTTGTAGTGGTTAAGTTGTCAATTCAGTTATATTTATGTAGTCCAGCATTACAAACATGTGACTTTAACACTGTGGAGAAATCTTTAATTTTTTATTTTATTTCTTTTTTAAAAGTAGGTTATATAATCTACACTTACCTGGAGCTAACTTTACGGGACCCTGCATTTATAAGATGTTTAAAAGAGCAAATTGGTAATGTTTATGAAAATACTTTAAGTGTAATTTGTTTTTTGTTACCACCTTGTTCCCCAACCTCCTGTCCTTTTCCCTTATACTTAGATAAAAACCCCAAAAAATACCTTTTTAGTAAAGTACTAGTAAAAATGTTCACCCCGTAAAACAAAACCAAAGTGATATAAGAATGTGTGGTTTTACCTTCACGTCTTCCATAGATGCAGACAAACGTAACGCAGCAACATATCATCAGATAGTTAAGTTTATCCATCGCACTCAACATGCTCATGACTCATGAAACTTCTCAAATAATCAACTGTAACTACTGCAGGGGCTTACTTCACTTGTCACAAGCTCGCCACTTCCTGACCACCCACATACTTTCTACGACCATCCTGTACATATGTGCATTTCAGTACGTCAACGAAAGTTTCCAGTGTGAATCTGGGTAAAAAGATTTCCTACTGACTCTTCTCTTTGCTAATGGAACAGAACTAATACTGTGTCCTCGGGTGCATTTAATTCCCATAAGTTGTGGCATTTAGTCAAAAAATATAATGCATTTCCAACCACACTGCAGCTTCATGTATGCTTGTAAACAGCTTATATTTGTGTGTGTATCTCAGGCCTCATGAGTGCAAAAAAAAAAAATCTAAAAAACTGAAAACATCTGACAGTTTCTGATCAAAGAAGTGGATGATTGGTAGATGTGGATGTACTTTGTTATCCTGAAATGTGGTGCACAGCAGTGGTGATTGTGTTGGGTGCAACCAGTAGATGGAGTCAGGTGACACGCTCCCCCACACTTTTCCAACAGCACCATCTGCTGTACAACATTAGTACTGTGTCTTCATGTGGATGCCAGTTTGTGCCAGTGGAGGAGGAAAAAAATAACCATGTAATACTAGTATTGACTCCTTGTAATCAAAAGTTCAGATTTATATCTGTCAGCTTTCAATAGATGTTTTTCTGCCACAAAACATTTGTTTGCTGGCTTCTTGTCCTTGTTTTCAGTTTATTGTACATAAGCTGTTTCCAAAGCCCCATAGGACAGAGGGTTTAGAAAATCAATAACTGGGACCATTTCTACATGTTTGTACAAAGCAAAGCCAATAAGACACAAGACAATTTCCCAGTGAATAATCCACTAAAGCCACAGCACTACACCGTATGTCAGTGTAGTTTTAAAGTGAAACCGAGCACCGTCTCAGCAGTTTGATTGTTCCTCTAATACAGAACATGTTTGATGTTATTTGGTTACACTAGTCAATTCAATAAAGGTAATATGATGTTGCTTCTAACAGCTCATCAGCAATGTTCCCGTTTTTATTATAAACTCCAGCTGTTCAGCCAGGTGTTGTGTTCAACCTGCAGTGACCTCGTTTATCTCCCATGGTTACAGTATCCACTTATCTCACCAGCATCTCCAGGAAGCATGTCACACTGGAAACCCTGAGTATGTTAGCATTTTACCACCTGAGCCTCCAAATTTCCACCTGGACTTTTTATGCTTATTTTGATTTCAAATTTAACATGCAAAATATAACATTCACATGCAATTGCGGTGTTTTTGTTCATTAAAACCCTAAACTCAAATTCCGTTTTTGTGTTTTTCTGCTATTGTTGCTTCGTCGTCACTGTTATTACACTCTTACAACAGTAAATCCGCTATTTGGCCAGCTCCTGCTAGTGAAATTACCGTAATAATACCATATTCACAGTAAAGTGCAACGTCTCAGCTCTCAAAACCATTGGAATTTGTCTGATTGCGCAAACCGTGACGTAATTACGGTAATCCAAAAAACGCATGCGCTACACTCGGAGGTAAAAGTATGCTATGGGTTTGAAGCTAGGCTAATGTAAGCCTTTATCAATAAAGCCTTTACAGATGTTTTCACTGAAACAGGGCCTTTTCAGAAGCTCCTAAATTATTAAATAATGATACATAGGTGTGATCGATGAAGTAAGGGAGTAAGAGGGAGAGTTCTACTTTATTTTTAAAAAAATCCTTGTTGATTGTTCGTAACATCGGCTCATCCACTAAGCTAAAGAAATATGGACATATCGTTCTGGAGCTCTGTATTGGTAAGTACATACAGTGTAAAAGTTATTACTCTGGAGGACATTAGCAAGCATTAATGGTCACTTTTGTGCATCATACTAATGGGGAAGAATAATAGAAAAACACATAGTGCTCAAGTTCATTTACTTATTTACCTCCCAGGAGTCTTTAATGATAAATAATATCTCCTCTCTTTGTGACTTTGACACAGAATACCTCTCTTTTATTTATGTATTTGTTTATTTACTGCTGACAGACATGCTCTATAAACAAAAACACTTTAGAAATAGATGTAATCCTCATCTTTTCTTCACATTTGTCCAACACATCTGAAAGGGTTGGATCCAGTTACCTCTAATGCATATTATAGGACTGTCCACTAAATACATATGCATAGTTATATCAATAAATATTAAAAATAAAGTCACAGCAATCACATTTTTCATTAATTATTTCATTTAATTCTGAGTTGATACTTTTAAAATGCTCGGAAACTAACTTCACTGCATTGAGTGTCGTGACGTCCATAAAGCTGTGTTTTTATTCCTGTCCACAAAGACATGGCTTATAAAGTAAACTGGACTTTCCGCTGTACGTGGAAAAGTTCTGTAACTTCCTCAACTATTCATCAAGAGAATTTGCACAATCATGCAAATGAGACGCCACAGCAACAAGTGCAAACATCACAGTTAGGGTCAGCTCTGTTCAGCACTGTGGAGAGTTGTGGATTAACCTGATGACAAATGTTTTGAAATATCCACTAATTTTATTATATCAAAGCATTAAGAGATTTAAAGTCAACAATGTGTCTTTCTAAAAGTACAGAAGAGAATAGGGGATAATATTTGTAACATATACTGTCTGTCTGAGTATTTAATGTACAGTACTCAAAGTTTTTTTTCCGCATCAGTGCATGAATGTGTTATGTGAGTTACGTGTGTATTGCTGTGTGTGTATAGCTGTGTGTGTGTGTGTGTTTGTGCATGGTGTTAATGCACAGGAAATCAAAACAGCAAACAAACAGCCCCTTGTGAAGTCTCCCTCCTCTCTCACACTCTCTCACTCACCCTCTCTCTCTGTCTCACTCTGTCATCTTTCTCTTTTCTCTCCCTCGCCGCCGTGGCCTCTGTGCATTTTCATACAGCACAGTGTCAGGCTTTGGGTTGTTCTCCAGCAACCAGGGGACTCTGTGGGATCATCATGGGAAACTGCACTTCAGGGTAAGTGATCACCCTCAGACGAACACATCGGAGGAAGTCTCACATGCTACAGAGCAATTTATCAACTTGTGGTAATTTTATCCTAAAACTTTCCCATAACTGCTGCATATACAGAAAACTTCCTGAAAACAAGAGCAGTTAAACTACAATAAAATAGTCAAGACTATAAAACAATGAATATTTAAGAAGGCTAAAAACACTTGTTTAAATGATGTGTGGTAAGAAGGGCCCTGTGGCAAGCAGCTTGCACATTCACCTCGCTAAGGAAATAGTGGTTACTAGATAAAAATAGACTGGGTTTCATCTCGTATTTTTGTCAGCAACAGAGTCAGATATAAAGAATTGACTTTGCTTGTCAATTAGAAAATGTATTTTAGATACTATGACATGAGATGCTCACCTAGAAGCACATACAGTGCGGTCAGTCCCCAACATAGCCCGTTGGTTATAGATAGAAGTCGGTTTTAAGCCTATGCAAAGTGTTTCCTGTTGCAGCACACACACTCGTCTGTTAAGCTGTCAAGGAAATACTGTCGTGAGGGTTAAACCCACAACTCTAAAGAATGAGATAATTATCTCATTCTTTAAAGTGTGAAAGACAAGATTGTAAAGTAATTGGGCATTAAGTTAGCATTTAGAGTAATACATTTATGTTATTGTTGTGTGTGTAATGTTGTGTTGATCTGGATGTCTGTTCTTACTTGAGTCTCTTCATTACTATTTCTGGCAGGATAAAGAAGAAACAAAAAGGTACAAAAATTATTTAATACATCTAGTACATAAATAACCGTATACAATATTGTTTATTTGCATGTGGACACTTTCTCTTTCAGAGGACTCTGCACAAGAAGATAAAAGAACAGATAATAAGGTACACATCCCCACATAGAGCATTCAGTCTATTTCTGTTGATCGTAAAACCTCAGAGTTACCAGCTTTTAATAGAACATATTTGTGTTTCTGTGCTTGTATGCTTGCGGTTAGATTTGCATACTGGGCAAACATTAGCCTCAGGCCTCTGTTGTAAAAGAAAATAGGGTGCTGTCTGTTTCATCCACAGAAAGTAATCACTACTATCCAAAAATGTGCTGATGGTAGAAGCAATGTATTAAAACAAAATTATATGAAGCTGTGTTCGTGACACATGATTTACCACCTCCCTACTGTGTATGATCTCCTGACAGTCTACAGAGGATGTGACGTACGCCTCTATAAACCACAGCACTGCCAAAGGATCAAGAAGAACCAAAGATACCTCTGAAGCTGATTGTGACTACGCCACAGTAATCATCCCAGCGGCTCCTCAGCCCGAGCCTGAATCTGACACCTCATCTGAAGACGAGCGTGCAGACGATTATGTACTGATGGGGTGAATAGAAACAAGTTCACGTGGGCTTTCACAAGATGGACAACAAGCAGATCATATCGCAAACAGGAAAGAAATGTGTAATATCTCATTTGCCGTTGAGCTGTCGAGTTTACAGTTGACTCACGATCACATCTTGATTAACAAAGAAAAACTGTGAGAAAGAAAATACATCCACGGAGGTATTTCTGTCTCCATACTTAAACCAGAGCACAACTGTGGTCTTCCTGTGGACAGGAGACAGAGCCTTTTTAACCCGGATGTGCCATGAATCCTGAGACTTCAAGAAATTAGCAAAATATGTGGAAGTAAAAAGGAAACCGGACGTGATGTTTAAATACTCAAAGATCCAAAAACTTCCATCGACTGTCTGAAAGGCCACTGCTGGTTTTCACTGAGAGCTGAGTGAAGATTGCAAATTTTGATGTGACTTTGAAATGAGATCTTGTTTTCAGAAAAAGAGTCAGTGTGTGTCACAAAGAATGTCTTCACACCAGCAATATACATGAAGTTTAAAAATGTATATTGTTTATATTTTGTGCCTGAATTCATGAGACTGTGACATAGCATTTAAAACAGCAAAAATAATTGTAGCTTCTGTGAAACTGCTGTCAGTTAGACCATGTCCTGAATGTCTGTGAACCCTAAAGCCACTACTTGTCGATTTTTTTTTTTTTTTTTTTGTGTGAGTTTTTTTTTTTTTTTTTCTTTTTTTTTTTTTTTTTTTTTAATGTTAATCGGTTTTACCTCTCGGCTGATTTGTTTCTGGACTTTTTAACCCTTTCTGGTTTGTTTTGTTTTGTATAGTTGTGGAGTA
>OOFC01051383.1:99728-110950 GCA_900323345.1 Pseudochromis fuscus
TTGTTGAATGTAGTGTACAGTGGGTGATAGTATAAATAACAATAAGCAGTAGTAGTTGTATTTACTCATGTGTCGGCTGTCATTTTTCTTTATCTCTTTATCTTCTCTGTGTTGTTGAAACAGGGATTTGCTACAACGTTCACAACCTTTATACCATTGTAACATAATTCAATTCATAATGAATAGAGAATGTCCATAAAACATAGATTTATATTTCAATATTTATGCACATTTTGTACCTGAGACCTTTAAAGAACTACTGAACATATATTCTTCAAACATATATTTTCTGAGATATTTGTCAAAGCCTGTATTTGATGCCACTTTTATTTACATGTTGTTATGAAAAGGTAATTAATTAGATTTTTTTCCTTGTGGTTTTATTGATATTTTGCTTGTTTGATATATGTAACGTATACTGTATGTAACACTGCAGATGTGTCCACTGTGATCTAGTTAGTCTGTTTTATATCCCTCATTGTTTCCTTTAAGAAGGATTGTGTGTGGATTCTTATGAGTTAGAGTGGGAATGGTGTTTAAAGAGACAGAAATTAATTATTGAGATTAAGATCGTAATTTATTTATACCTTGATGGCTGAACTTGCTTGAAATGTAAACAAAATGTGGACCTTGGATTTTGTCCCTCATCATTTACATCAGTGTTTCCCAACCCTGGTCCTCGGGGAACACTATCCTGCATGTTTTAGATGTGTCCCTCTTCCAACACACCTGATTCAAATGATGAGGATCGTTATCAGGCTTCTGCAGAGCTGGATGATGAGCTGGTCATTTGAATCAGGTGTGTTGGAAGAGGGACACATCTAAAACATGCAGGATAGTGTTTCCTGAACACTGATTTACATTAGTAACACAAGAGGAAGACATTTCCTCATGGGCATAACTGGAAAAAGTGCACGAAACAGCACCTAACTGCTACTTCAAGACAGACTGGGACTACTCAAAACTTTTAAGCATTGGTCAGTTTAAGCGGGTATTATCATTCATTATTCAAACATCTTAGCACATACTGCTAATTAACACAATGAAGCACCATACTGTATGTTCTTGCATCTGCCAGTAGGGGGCAGAACAGTCTCTTTTTTGAGGTTAGCTTTTCTCAGAAATGTATTTCCAGTCATTGGTGAAAGTATTGGGCCTCATTCATAAACCCTCCTCTTATCTGATCTTTCTATTGCTAATAATCACTGAAGGCGACAAAAGGTGGATTTTTCGTCAAGTATTGGTTGAATTTTTTTTTTTTTAACATAAACAACGGACATGAATGAAATGATCTTTTAAAAATGTCTTACCTTCACACCTTGTGTTTTGCTGTTGTAACTACTGACACATCCTGTACTTGTGTAATCTTTCACATACACGATGATGATTGACGAGATCAGCTTGTAAACATAGGTTTTTATAGACACAGTTACATTTATTATATAGTTATACATCAGAACATAACATGAATACATCACATAATATCCTTCACACTATCTTGAGGCAGTTTGTGTCACTGAATTACATGTGTTGGTGCTTTGATCAGGCTGGACGGCAGGAAGAGTTCGTCTTTACCGTCCATTTAAATAAGAGTGTATGTACATAGTTGCCGCCATCAGCAACATATAAAGTTTGCAGTTCTGTAGCCTTTGCGTGCTGCTCGGGGTGCTCTCCTTTCCAAATCAGCACATCCTTGCATTTGTAGTAATTATTAATGTTCTCCATGACACATACAGTGGTGGGTTACAGCAGGTACATCCCCTGTTCCACCAGCCGAGAGTTAAAACTGAGACGCTTCCTCTCTCCCATAACAAGTCTTTGATCTCGCTCTTCTTTCTCTTTACTATTTCACCTCATCTCAGTTTCACAGCCTTCAGCTCCATCCCCATTACAGCCCATTGTGCATTCAAATGTGCGTCTGTGTTGCATGTGCAGGATTTTTATGCGAACAATCTGCAGATTAGTTGTAGATAGAGTTCACACGCTGAACATAGCTAGCATAAGGCTCCACTTCCTCCACATCCTCTATCTGAAAAAGGAAAAAAAAAAAGTGTCATAAACAAACCATAGCAACGTTCAGTGAAACACAAAATACAAACTGTGTTAGTGAACAATGACATACCGTTTGAAATTTGGATGGTGAGTTGTCTGACTCTTTGCATCGCCTGGCAAAAGTTGCACAAACCACTTTAGTGACTGAGCCTCAGAGTGGCCTTTTTAAAGTTTATTTTCTATTAAATTAAAGCTGCTTACCTCAGGATTGTTAGTTTTCTTTGTGCAAAAAATAGGAATCCCAGCAAAAATACAACAATTACCACAACAATAAGTACGTATAGCCAAGGAAAATCAGCTGCTGTGAGAGACAGAGTAGAGATTTGTTAATATCTGACATCAGCACTACTCACTACGTACAAAGAATAAATACAGCTACAGAATCAATCCCAAACTTGTGATTGTGTAGTTTTACAAATCTAGTCTAGTAGAGGTCTGACCTTTTTTGAATTTTAGAGTCATGTCCTGATCCCAGAAAGGATGGCTGATAGTACAGGTCAGGTTTTCTGTATCTATGCCGTCAGGGATCTCCAGATAACTTTCTACTGTAGAAAATCCATCAGAGTTGTTCGGTATATCCACAGGTCTGACGTTTCCCATGTGACTCCAGCTAATGTTGGCAGCAGGAATTCCTCCTTCAGCTTTGCACACAGCCACCATCTTGTTGTCCTTATGATCTAACCAGGCTGATGTTGTAGGAGGAACTGAAGCAGGAAAGACGAAACAAAGGAATTAGGATTTTCCAAACACTTCAGCTATTACAAGTTTAACCACATCATAAATAATGTATTTGCAATTATCATCATCATCACCATCATCACCAACCTTTATTTAAAGTTCTCGGAGAAATCTCAGAATAAAACTTAGATAGTTAAAAGGCCACAATAACTACCATGGTTGGCCTACAATTAAAATCAAATAAAACAGTTATATTCTGGTAGCGGGCAGTCAAGAATAATATTTCTAAAATGTCCATAAGGGATAAAAGAGCTCAAGTTCAATACATGTTGCCCAGGACTTTGCAGCACTGACGCTAAAAGCAGTTTACCCCAGGTTAGTCCTGGCATGAGGAACCCGGAGAACCAGTCTCTCATTTGAGCGGGTTGAGAATAAACCAGTGTTTAGATGTAACAGAGAGGTGATATATGATGGTAGCTTTCCTGTAAATGCTTTATACATAAATAGATACCAGTGGTTGTTACATCTTTCAGTAGGACAGGCCAGCCACCTTTATTGAATACAATGCAGTGATGAGACATGTAGCTATCACCAGTAATAAATCGAAGAGTGGAGTGATAAACAGCATCCTTTAATGCAGTGGTACATGCCCGTCTATAGACTGCATCCCCGTAATCCAGGATGGAAATAATCCTTCTCCGACAGAACAAAGGGAAACTCGATCTATTTCGATAAAGGTAGCCAATCTTTTGTCGTAATTTAACAGTGTACGACCAAATTTTCAATGTGATATTTGAAGGTTAGTTTGCCACCTAACCAGATACCAAGATATTTATATTCTCTAACACACTCTATATTCGAAAATAGCAGGGTGGTAATTTGAAGGTTATTATCAATAGTACCACTAGCCCTGGAAAACCACATACATTTGGTTTTCTGAACATTTAAAACCAATTTAATGTCATTCAGTGCAACTTGTAGAATGTTATAGGAACGCTGCAGGTTCTCCATGGCAAGCTGGGCAGTATTTTCAATACAGTGCAATATTATATCATCTGCATATAAGTAAACATGTGAATGACCACTGGATAAAGATGGAATAATATTAATAATAAAAGTTGTAAAAAGAAGTGGGCCCAAGATTGAACCTTGTGGAACACCCTTAGCAATCACATCTACAGAAGTAGCACATAAACATGCAGATAAAGTTTTTAAATTTGCTTCAATGTGATTTATTTTTCATTTCTGTCTTCAAAACAGTCACTGAATTATCCACAGAATCAAAGACATTATGCCTCGAATGTCAAATTGCAGTCAGTGTTTTCAAATGTCATATTTCTGAGGCCTTTCAACACAACAGAAATACACCATAAGTTCTTATAATGTGCCAAAAGCAGAAAAGCAGGTGAGTATATTTCACAATCTTAAACTATCTGCATTTATATGTAACTGGAGGTAACCACAATTACTCATTCATTTCTGCACATGTGACTTCAAGGTAACAGTGTGTGAGGTGGAAAATAAAGTCCTACCTCTGATATCCACGTGGATCTTATAATTATCAGTTCCTCCAGTGTAAACCGACTCGCACTTGTAGACCCCCACGTCAGCAATTGAGAAGTTTGGGATGTGCAGGTACAGCTGAGCGTTGGATGCGTTTCGGAGTGACTTGCCATCCCTGCAGAAGTCCTGGCTCTGACCGTCATTGCTGAAGGATATCTTACAGTCTCTGGATTTCGAGTGTATTTCCCAGATCACAAACATTGTCTCATTCCATGTTTTATTGCTGCAGGTCAGGTTAGCATCACTCCCAACATTGAAAACTGTATTCCTGATAGCTGGGGGAAAAAGGGAAAGTATAGTTTGATTGTTTTGTTTGAGGTTTTTTTGCATGTTATTCTGATGTCAGTCTGGGCATATTCTCACTGTTTACATATACAGTACACAGTAGGCATACTCTAAAGTCGCATTTACACTGGTACTGCATCGCCCCACCTCGGTTTTGACGTATTTACACTTGCAAAAAAATACCTGGAAATAGGTACTTGGTACAACTTTTCATACCTCCTCTCCTGTGGTTCCAAAAAAAGTACCCGGTCAGGTCGGAGCAAGTACTTAAATCTTATTGGTCGGAATCATCACTGTGTTGTTGCATCATCACTGCGCAGCGTAATGTGTCCCGCAAACCCGCCATTTTTAAATCGTGGGCAAACCGTGCAGACATGTTTCAAACTCTTCTGTATTTCGCAGCAGTACGTTATCTTGCTGCCGTCAGCCTCCTCTAAAACAAACATCATCTTCTTGCTGTGAAAAACAGCCATAGACCGTGAATCAAAAACAGCAGTTGTTCCTCCATTGTGTCTTTCCACACCTGTGTGTTGCATAGAAGATGACGTCACGAATGACGGCCGACTACACGGAGGAGGAACTATCCTCGGCAAATTGCGGGCCAATCCGGGGCGAGGCGAAGCGATTAGGTACCAGTGTAAGTGCGACTTAATAATCACCAAAGATATGCATCTGCATGAAATGTAGACAAGCAAATAAAAAAATGGAAAATGTTTGACTGAAGCAGGAAACAAACACACAGCTATAAATGTATGTTATGCGTTTTTATGTTGTAAATAACTCACATACTGTGTAAACTGTGTTGTGCAAAACTAACATTCTACTCCAACAAATCAATTCATAATTACATTACAAACACACTCTCTCTCTCTCTCTCTCTCTGTTTTTTAGTAAACGCATATTTGTCTTTTTAAAAAATGGGCTTAAAAGTTGAAATATGTTGATCAAATCTACATAAGCATTTTCCATTTTTTGTGTCTTCATTTTACTCAAAAGGCAAAGCTGGTAAGAAACAATTGAAAGTGAGATTACCAAAAACAGGCGGCCGAGAAGAAGTGTTGGAGTATGCAGAGGTGCTTTCATTAGTTCCTGAGAGAGACGGAGGTGGATGTGAGGAAAAAGTTAGTAAAATTAAAACAGCGTGATGTTATTCAGTCAGTACGTAGAAAGTATTGGTTCATTCTGCAGAGCAACTGATCAAGGTCTGCCATCTGTCAGTAGTTGTTTAGTTTGTTAGTTGAGGTGCAGAGGGATAAAATAAAAAAACCTCATGCGATCAATCTGCAGCAGGTCAAGTTTAGTTTAGTTACACAGCACATTTCATATATCGAGCATATACTCAATGTGCTTCCAGTAAAAGAGAAAAGATAGATGGTCAAACAAGAAAGTATACAAACATGGACAACATCAAAAGCATACAAGATTAGAAGGTATTATTTAAAAAAAGGCAGATGTAAATAATATTAACATCAATTCCTAAAAACAGAACAAAAACACACTTGCCTGTTTTTAATTGGCTATTTAAAGAATTAGATTTAAATAGTTGTGGGATAAGCTTTACTTTTCTTGACCTTTTTCCAAACAGAAAAACTTCACTCACTGGAAAACCTCATGTAAAATAGACTAAGCTCACGGTCATCGTCCCTCACTGAGGTATTTACTGTACAAGAAGCTTGTTGTTATTTCATAGAAACAAATCGGAAACTTCAAGGTTCACTGACTGGTTATCGCGAGGTGTTGTGGGGGTCTCACCCTGGTTTTGTTGTGAAAAGTGGCAGAGTAACAACGAGTGGCACAGTGAAAACCACAGTATACACAAGTGTGAACAGCTGCATCATACGCTGATCTGAAATCATGATTTCCACCAAGACAAATATGAAAGCGTGTTGATTGTTCATTCAGGAAATATAGGGCAAGCTTTTTCATGCATCTGCTGTGGAACACTTGTTTTTCCCCTTGTCAGCATCTGCACTGGCCCACGTCCATGTGTGTTCTTTCCACAGGCTGTCTGAGTCACATCAGAACAGCTTAGCAGAAATCTGGCTTCAGTTTGCACGTATTACAATACAATCACACAACTATGTTAAAAATATGTTCAGAAAATTACTGTATTTTTCTTTTCTCTAAATGTCAGTGGAAGTTTTGGGTGCTTCTAAAATTTCATGCAAGGTCAATAAAAAGTTCAAACCTGGATCCAGGCTCCATGCTTCAGACAAGAAGATGATCACGATATAGATCCACATCATGTCCCTCATCTCTGCTGGCGTTCAGGTTCCTCTGTAAACTCGCTACAACGATGCCTCTCGCACCATAAAGCATCAGTTAAACCGTGAGCCCCAACGCTCTCTAAAGTCCCATCGAACCAAGTTACGTGGCTTTTTTTCTCCTGTCATTTACTTTCTCTGTTTATGCCCTACGAGCTCTACAACTCTACAACAGCTCCTCCACCCCATCCAGACAAACATGAAAGTCCTCTGTGATAGAAAAATATATATAAGACATGTGACAAACAAATCCCTCCCTTCTTCTTTCTCTTCCCCCGTCTCCAATCCGCTTTCCACTCAAACATCTGCCTCCGTCTCCCACACAGGATGATGTCTGATAAGTCAAGACACCAGCTTCCTTTCTTGCCAGTCACATGATCATCCCCTTGTCTCATGAACATGTACAACCACAGACAATATTAACTGTGCAAGCACTACAACAATGCTGTTAGTCAAACAGCCTTGACTCCCTGATAGCCTCAGTCTACAAGAAAAATGTAAAAAATAAACTGTAGATTGAGGTGTTGGTGGATATGTGGCACATTGAGAGGAGTGTTTCTAATATTTTATTCCTCCTTTTGATATAAATGGAGGAAACAGGTTTTCTGTATCAGCTGCATTAGTTTTAAGACTTAGTACACTTGAAGAAAGACTACAGAGAAGAAATCGTTAAGCGCTGAGTAGGAGTAAGATCGAACTGTCTTTGGTGTCTTATCTGATGGTGTGAAAACATCTCGCTGTTTAAGCCTCACACAATGCAGGGCTGCCAACGAGCGCTGTCAGTGTGGGTGCAGGCGTTAATAACTGACTCTGATCTCTGGTTTGCAGATCGAAGATGAACTTGACAGCAGCACATCTGGTAGTCATTACATGCGTATGTGGTTATGATCTGCAAGCTGTATGCGGAGTTTGTGGTTCGCGAGTACATCTCACAATGAGACATCCTGATAATAACTGCCCCAAATAAGATCAGATTGGGCGGATAAAAAAATCACAACTCAGCTTTTCCTAGTCGTGTGTGTACTCTCAGTCTGATTGTGTGTTTTACAGAAAAACTGTGGAAACAAAAAAAAATGCAGGTAGAGAAGAAAGTGATAAAAATGCTTGTGATTGACATATGATCAGATGAGGGCAGATGATTTTAGAAATGTGAAAAACAGTGTGACACTAATGTGAGGAAGTACCACGAGCACTAATCTGGGTTAAAACCAGGCAACACAAGCTGTTCTCCTTTTTCTGGACTCTAATATTAGACTGTTTATTTTACATATAGGCAGGAGAAGTTCAGCTGACTGTGAGCTGGCACGCTCGGTACAAAGGGAACTAGCTTTTTTAACAAAATTGCAAAACCTTCCAGCTGTGCAGTAAAAAGTTGCTATGGTCAGCTGTGGTAAAGTCCATAAAAGGGAAGAAAAAGAAATAAACCCTTTTAAGTCGGAGGATTTGAGGAGAACAAGCATACTCTGTGTTACATACTGCATGCGAGACTGTGTGCATGAACACTGTTTCCCTTTGATAACACCTATTTCCTGTTGATGTCAAAATCAACCTTTTCTGACTACCCAAAAATATGCTCTGAAGGGTAAAAATAGGAAGTCAAGCAACATAAACAGCCCAGACTAAAAGTATTTAGATAGTTATGCTTGTTTTTCTTTACGTTTTGTGCTTTGTGTTTAAAGACGGACTGTGTGGAGATACAGTGCTTTTTTTTTTTTTTTGGTAAGAGGTTCAAATGTAAGTTGAGAAATACACAAGGTCAAACTAAAACATCATGTTTAACTCATACATACTCATACAGAGCCCAGTTTTTTGGAGGGTTTAATCCGGAGCAGTGTGATCTCAATTTGGAGATCCCATCTTTAGCTATTCAGGGTAGTTTGTGTCAGTTCTTCAAAGCAGCATCGGATCAGATTGGCTTGATCCAGATACAAAACTTTAAAAATAAATGGTTCCACACATCATAATTTAAGCTTCTAGGTCTGTAAAGACAGTAAATCCATACAAACTTTTGTTCCATTTTATTTTCTTTTTTAAACAGAGAGCATGCAGTGAGTCCTTGGAGGTCAATCTTCTCTTGGTTGTTGACTACAAAACACCCTCATCCTGGAGACCATTTGAATTTCCGTGCAGTCATGAAGGGGTTTTCTTCAGCAGGCGTGCTGCTCAGTGTAACAGCTCATCTGCCATTTTTAACTTTTTCTGTGTGCTCTTTTTATTATTATTGTTATTATTTTTACATGGTCATCTCAAAGCCACATGTCAGTAACTTCCTGTTCAATGTCAGAACTATGTGGATACTCATGTATGATGTAGACCTACCACTGCTACTTTGTATTTTTTTTCAATAAACTTTTTTTTGTTTGTTTTTGCTTGTTTGTGTGAAATTTTGCTTTCCTTGCGGTTGTATTTTTATTCTTACTTACAGAAAATTGCTTTTCTTCTACTTCTATTTTTTGCCTCCAAAGCAAAAAATGTTTTACAGTCTGAAAATTGATTGTAAGAGAAAAATCATTGGTCCCCAGGAGAACATTTATTTTAATGCCTTCTTTGGGTAAGAGATGACTGTAAAATATTTTGATACAGAAACTTAACAAATGTTAATTTAGCAGAAACACCAGGTTCCCTCAGCTGTGCTCGTAGTCTAACTGCAAAGCCATTTTAGCTGAGTCAGTTAATAATATGTATGTAGGCCACACTGTGGGCAGCAGAGGACATGCATTTTGTAGTGTGTAGTGTAGCAGGCTTCATAAAATGTGAACATTTTTTACACTATTTTCTGGACTGAGGTGCTACCTGAAGACCTTTTATGACTCTGTGGTGGCATCAAATCATCATTTTTACGGAGTGGTTTGCTGGGGCAGCAACATCACAGCTGCAGAGAGAAAATGACTAAAAGCAATCAACCAGAAGGACAACTCTGTCCTGGGATGCTCTCTCGACCTGGTGGTGGAGGTGGGAGAAAGAAGGATGATGGCAAAGTCATCATCCATATTGGACAATGATTCCCACCAAATGCAGGACACTATAACAGTGCTGGAGAGCTCCTTGTGCAACAGAGGCCTTCACCCAGAACATCTGAATGACAGACACCGCAGCTCCTTCCTTACTGCTGCAATCACACTTTACGATCAGCACTGCTCTGTCATATCCTCCATGCAACATGCCCACTGCTATTAAAAACTGTGTGCAATATTTTTCACAGGCAATCTGCTACTTTTTATTTTTACATCGGTTGTGCCTACTTATTTTATTCTATTTAGTCTAGTTTGTTGTTTATATTATATTATTGCTTTTTACTTTAAAAAAAATACAGACAATCTAATCACATCAATCCCATCTACTGCTGTAGCACTTTAAACTTCACTGTTGTGGGACAAAATAAGATGATCTTACCTTACCATATACCATAGACTGTACATAAAAATATATTTATATAAAGTCTATGCCTTATACAGACAAGGTTACAAAAGCCCTGAAAGGACATGACACTCTGGTTATAAGATAATTCATGTTGTTATCTCAAGATATAGAGATAAATTTATTATCTCAAGAAAATGAAGGATAATTTATCAAATTTTCTTGAAATAATTAATTTATCTATAACAAGATAAATTATACTATAATCCAGAGAGAACAAACTTTGTTAAACGTTAAAGAGAAAAATAACTAATAATCTCGAGAAAACCACTGAAATGAACTTATCGTGACAAAAAATAAGAAAAATAAAATCAAATGTATTCAATCATGTTCTATCTATCTGTCTATTTATTTTTCAGCATAAAAAAATTAACTCGCGCTTGAGAACACTCCTCCCACTTCCGGGTGGTTGGTATACAGTCTCCATGGTAACAGTGCTAACGCTGCAGGCTTTCCCTCACTAAAACATTTTCCTTCCGTCACTAAAACATTTACAGAGAATTAATTTACGTGTATATCAGTTTTTAAGCATAATTTCCACAACATGTCTGTCACTGGCACGGTCACTAAGAAGAAACCTGCTCACAGAGTGGCTCAGCAGGAGCGGGCGTATGACTACCTGTATGGTGAGTACATTCAACCAAACAAAAGCTAACGGGTTGCTAACTTTTTTTTTTGTTTCCACTGATTGACGTGTTTTGCCCCAGATCCAGTTTACACTGTTTCATCAGAAGTGGATCATGCCAGGGCAAATGTCAGGGCCTACGTCTCTAAGGATCGAGTGGTGAGTGTATGTGTGTTTTCCCTATGTATACATATCGGTATATAAATAACAGTGTTTTCTTTGATATGAAAAATGGTAATCAAACTTGTATAATCCAAATGTAGTAAATGACATGTAACAGAGATTTGACTTTAGCAAGATACTAAAAATAAATTTTTAGTATCTTTTTTAATAAATCA
>OOFC01051383.1:110970-125566 GCA_900323345.1 Pseudochromis fuscus
AAAATAAAACATCACATAGGATTTGTCCATTGAGAAAACCACAGTCTCAAAATATAAAATCTTTGTATAAACTGTGATAAGTAATGTTACATTTTCCCCAAAACAAACCCCAAGTGTAACTCAGGCTAGTTGTCGTATAATTGGAAAACTAACAAGAAAACCCACAACCACACCCAAACTCCAAAACAAATGGGTTCTAAAATGTAGTAATGAGAAAATAATCAAACACTACTACCCATTGATTCTATCAAAATGATAGACTGAATTATAATGATGTGATGGAAACAATAAACAAAGGTGGAGAGATGAGGAAAAACAAACTATGTGTCTGTTTGTGCAAACTGTCAATGGACCAAGTCCCAAACTCACAGAAAGCCAGCAATACACTAACAATCTGATCCCAAAAGTCTCAAAACACTATTGACATGTGCTTTGCAGACTTCCCAAAAGCCCAAAAGCCAAAAGCCCAAAAGCCCAAAAGCCATCTGAGAGAGATTCTGCTCTGCCTTATAAAGCTCTCCCACTGATTCCAACAGCAGGTGTGCTCCTCCTCCCAGGTGCAACCTATGAGTCCCAATCAACTGCAGGAAACATGGTGGCCAAAACAACAAAAAAACAAAGAATCCTTCCAATTTCATCAAATCAATTAGTTTGCATCTAACAATCCATAACAAGTAATAATACAATAAAAATAAAATAATAACAAATAAATAATGCCATTCGTCTTACTTGATATTTTCTTACTTTTAATTCAAAGTAGCGGGAAAGAAACCAGGAGAAATGAGTTTAGCTTTCAGTTTGCAGAGGTGTATTCATCAGTTTCTGAGAGGTGAAGGTGGGTATGTGGAAAAAGTTAGTAAAATAGTGTGACTATTAGAGAATGCACATAGATTTGTTAACATTAAAAGATGTTATCTTCTTTCCAGTATGAGGAATTAAGCAACTGAGATTTATTAACCAGGTCAAAGCATCATTTACATCAGTCTCTCGTCAAGAGTTGGCTCCTGAACTGAGCGAAGAAACAGAATAAATGTGAAATGTGCTTGCTAACATTTTCTCCCTTCTCTTCTCAGAGGAGAGTGCATGACTTTACATCTATGTTTAGTGGCTGCCCACACTATGCTGTTAAACTGGACCCTGCAGAACCAGTACCGTCCATTACTGATCATTACTGGAAGGGCCACGCAGAACAGCGCAAAGAGGCGCTGCAGCAGCTGGCTGGGTAACACAACATACACACTTTCAGTGAACAGCAGCAGTTACAGAGACGCTTTAATTCAAGATTTAGTCGTTTAATCTATTGTTGAATTATTCACAATAGGAACCGGAGAGGAGGAGGAGACAGAAATGATCCCATTGAAGCTTATTTATTATATTATATTCTGTGCAAAAGGAAGAAGCACACAGAGTGGGGGCTCGGAGTGAATGTTCAGTGAGGCGATGGGTGTACACCATACTTATATATTTCTGTGATGTGCATTCATATGAGTTCATGTGAGCAGAGTGAGAAAGATACAGAAACCATAGATACTGGAAGACCTGCTGTGTAAGATATGATAAGGACGAAACAAAAACTTCAGTCTAGCACTTAGATTGTAAAACACAGGAGATGCCAGGGCACATCCCACATGCAATGTTTCTTGTCTGATACACAGACTACAGTATTAAAAAAGTGCATGAATATCACAGTACGAACATTGTGATGCAGTAAAATTGTAATTTTACACTGCAAAACATAAACTGTATCAGTTATACAGTCCATGGTGTGATTCTTAATTATCTTCCTGACAGGATTATTCCTAATGCACCATCATGGCAGCAGAGGGAGGAGTGCAACGTGACCGGAGCAGATTACTGGAAATACTTTCAACGGTTTGATTAGCCAGTTAACGATCTGACTCTGCGATTCAGCAGTCGTCCTAATCAAAACATAACTGCCGTGCTATATCTTCCCTCACATTTGGTGTGTCATTCTGTTTCCTTTAGGCCTTTAATACCCTTTTACCAGCAGCTTCCCACTGGCATGTTTTTTGCTCTGCATCAGTAAGTTCCACAGGTTCTTCGTATTACATAATTTTACCATTGTCGCAGCTGTGCTCTTTTTTTGTGGTCGTGGGGATACCCCCCTTTGTTTGTCACCTCAGAGATGACTTTGTAACCGCCGGTGGAAAGGATGCTGAGCAACAACCCACCCACTGCACTGTGGGGGTCCAGACCGACTACAGAGAAAGTGAAACTCAAACAGACCCATACAGCCCTGAGTATGTGGTCCAACCTGGGACAAACCCTTCAGAGCTCCTGCAACTGGCAGCTTTGACTTATGGTACAAAATCAAATCATAAGATCTTATATAAATTACTATCATTATTATTATTATTATTATTACATATAGTCAATTAGATGCTCTACCTGTACCTTTGATGTCTTTTGGTGTCTTCTGTGAGTTACATTTGAAATATTTTATAATAATAACCCCCCTCAGGTTGTGGCCTCCCTGCAGGCCTGGCAGAAGTGCAAATTATTGAGCGCGCACGTGCCAAACGGGCTTGGGAGGCCACCCTTCCTCCACTGAATGACCTGAGTCAGCTCGACAAGAGGAGACGTATGATGGAGGAGATGGAGGCCAAAGAGTGGGCTTTCAGAGAAGGAGAAATCCACAAGTGAGTGGTGCAAGCACCTCAAACACTTTATCTCTTACTGGAAAATCCATGAACAGAAAAGCACAAGATTCCTTATCTTGAAGGATTTTGGTGCAGTGTTTGGCACAGATTTACACTGCTTGTTAGCACTGGCAGGCAGTAATATTATTACCTTAAGTATTGTACAGCTTCATTGTTTCAGTTCACACTCACCTCGGTTGTTTATGGCAAAAATGCTGATAGCTTGTTTCTGCTGCCCCCAAGTAGCCAAAAATAGCTTTTGGATGTATGAGCAGAGCGCTCGCTTGCTGACACATGAAAGTTAAGTTCTTCCATGGTACAACCACTCACTACTTCGCTGTAAAGTCTGTCTGATCGAGTATAAACCAAGATCTGTAGGACTTACTGAGTTCTTGTCTTATTAAGCTACATTAGAAAAATGTTCCTCCTTGATGTCTCAGCTGTTTTTAACATAACCGGTCCTTGTGCAACTTCTGTGGGTGGTGACCAGGCTGCAAGAGGCTCGCCTTGCTGTGCTGAAGGACCTGCTGAAGCAGAGAGATGAGGCTCAGAAAGATGCCACTAATGAAAGACTGAACCGGATATATTATAAGCACCAAAAAGACAAAGAGCTCAGGCTACAGAAAATCCACAGCGACTACATGAGGGGTAACGGAAACATGCCTCTGTAATAACATCATACTCAAGGTTTTGTTTCACTTCATCTAACTCTTTTGTTATTTTGTGTGTAGCACTAAGAAAATTGGAAGCAAAGAGTAAAAATGTGGAGGGGAAGCTGGAGCGACATGGCAAATATATGTCTCACACCCACAGGAACACCAGCAACAGTGAACTAAAAAGCCACTACTTAGACACATATGAAGGTCTGAATATTTAGGAACCAGTACTTTTAAATGTGTAATTTTAAAAATGTCACCCTCGAGACATCAGTATTTATTGTTGAGGTAATGTTATTTCTTTGTTAACCACAGGCTTGGTCGAGTTTGAGGCAAAACTCTCCCACTCAGTCCTCAAGCCAAAGGTGAGAGGACCCAGATCCAAAGTCGTGGAAGATGTGATCAATCCCCCTGTAAACAAAGAGGTGGAGCTAATGAAGAAATACAAGGTAAAGCAGGAAAAAAAAGAGAAAACATAGAAAGTTTCACAAAATAGTCTCTAATTCTTCAGATAAAAAAAAATCGAGGAACCTGGGTTGGCTAAATCCCATCCCAGGACATCAGCCTTCATCATTAGTGAAAGTATGCATCGACTGCCTGAAGTGGGAGCCTGAAACTCCACACTGCAGGTTTAAATTTGACATACAAATGACCAGTTTTGGTTCCACAGGCCATAAGAGAAGAGGAAAAACAAAAGACAGAGAAGAGATTGAGATGTCTTTTCAAAAAAGAGAAGCCTGTTCCTCTTCCCGACGTTCCCAAAGTGGAGGAGCCACCAGAGGTCAGCTAATGTCTCTGATTTCCAATTGGCACTTATTGATCCTATTATATTTGCTATTTGTTAGTAATTTATATGTTCATCTTCAGGGGGATGAGGAGACAGAGCTCGCTGTAATCCATTTGCAGAAACTACTGAGAGGAAGAAGTATTCAATATGAGGTCTGCATGTGATTATTTCTTCATATTCCTGAACTTTGCATGTGTTTCAGATTCTAAGCACTTCTCTGTTGTCTTGTGTCTGTGTTGTTAACTAGATGTTTAAGGGAAAGAATAACCACAGAGAGCTCATCCAGGAGCTGAGGACTGTGCACGCCCTGCAGAAGGACGAGCAGGAGCTACTGAAAGCTGACAAAGAGCTCATAATGACCCTGAAAAAACAGAGGGACACACAAAGACACCAGGTAAAACACACTGATGCAACCACACATACATCAATTTAAAAACAATCCCATTACCCCCTTTTTTATCCCCGCTACTAGATCGCTGAGGAGGAGGCGTGTCAAGCCGGAGTGGTAGGTGCAGAGCTTGAGCTGCTGTTCGACACCATGTCCAAGGAGCTGATTCGTCTCCAGGAGGAGCGCAGGATTCACGCCTTTGCTCTCGTGGCTGAGAGAGAACGTCGTCTACGAGAGGCTGAAGAGAGTGGAAGGAGACAGGTGGAGGAGCGCATTCGCAGAGAAGAAGATGAGATCTTCAAACAAGTATGTGCACCTGTAGTTTTTCTGTTAAAGACCAAGGGAGAGATTGTAAGAACAATACACGTGTGTAGGTGTATTGCACATATTTGGATGCTTAGCATGTGTGTGTGTCCTTAACACTGTGCCACAGGTGGTGCAGGTCCACCAGGAAAGTGTAGATTTGTATTTAGAGGACATCATCTTGGGGACTGTGGATCAGACAGCTGAGCAGCAGGCCAGAGAGGAGATCCACAGGAAGGCAAAGGAGGTCAATGACATCGCTTATGCCATGGAGGAAAGGTAATGGACACCACAGCACCGATGGTTTGTATTCACTAATTCTGACCTTAGAGTAATAAACAAAACTTGTCCGTGTGTGTGTGTCTGTGTGTGTCTGTGTGTGAGTAGCAGGAACAATCTTCAGTCAGAGGAGATTGTGTCAGAGCTGGTGTACAGCTTCCTGATCCCAGAGGTGGAGAAGATCAACCTCAGGCGGAGAGGTCAGAAAGAGTTTTTGTTTTACATTATTGAAATATTTTTGTCATCAATTATGACAAATAGAAAATTATTAATTACAAATGATTAGACAGTATTTGTAGGAACAGAATAAAAACACATTAAAACTGCTACATGCCTAAGAAAATGACAATTGAGTAAAAAGACTCTGACCTTGTGATTTCTCTCTATGCCACTCTCCCAGTGCACCAGAAGCAGCATAGACACCTGCAGGCAGCTCGCAGCATCATTCAGGGAACTGCAAAGCCTTCTGGGATTGTTCCCAGAACTCCAGGAGCCTCACAACTGACCCATTCCTCTGAAAAAGCCCCTCACAGAGTCCTTGAGGAGGGGATCGGCCAAGCAGAGCAAGGGAAGGAAACTGAGCATCACCCTCAAACTGAGTAAAGAGAAGTCTGAAATATTAAATGTCTGCTGAGCTGCAACCTGATGTCTAAATTTGTTGTTCCGTAATATTTTTAAAGTGTAAGTTTGATGATCATCACTCTGGATTTTTGGATTATTTATATATTTGCTTACTACTGTACAGTATATTTATACCGTTTAAAGCTGTTCCTGTTAGAGCTACATTTCCATCTGGGGGAGTTAGATGGGATCCTAGTGATATCTATAAGGTCAGAGCTGTATCCTCCACTTTTTTATGCCCCATAATATGAAATATTAGTATAAAACACCAGTTCCAGTATCCAATATCAGTTTATTATGTAATCCTAGTCTAACTAAATCCGACTTTTGTGAATTTTATGTTTGTTTTTTGTTGTTTTGGGCAGGTGTTAGTGGATTGGTGATTCAAGAGAATGTAGTGTGTGTTATTATTCATTAAAGTTGGTTATTCCTGATTATTTTGCAGCTTTTTTGTGCACAAGAAGCCTGAAAATCGAAGTTTTTAAAAGCTTTTCAAGTGCATAACTGTAGGTGAGTGTTAAAAAACTAAACAGAAACTCATGACAGGTGTATAGAGGGAGTTCTGACCACTAGAGGGCACAAAAGCCACTAATTAAAGCTGTACCGTGCGTCAAGGCTCCGCTTCTGAGGTCACGCTTGCTGCCAAGGTAACAAAGTGTAATCGACGTGGGCGGGGCTGGACTTCTGACTCTGGGCTTTGCAGGCAACCACTTGCTGAAACCAGCCCAGTATGACACGTTAAACAACACGTCCAGTTGGAAATACGATACTTGTTCTCACCTGTTGATCCAAAACTCACCTGGATTCAACGAGACGAAACTCTGTGGATTACGCACAGCTGGTGGACATCTGGGATCATCCAGTGAGTGAGTTGAATGGTGTGGACTTTCTGTTTGATTAAAGCTCGACCTTTAATCACTTGGAGAAAGTTGGGTTTTGTTAAGATTGACATCAAGTTATTAAAGGGTCGATTTGCTTTGTCTTGAACTAAGTCAAAGAGGAGTGGATCCAAACATTAAAAAAACACACGACACTAATCTCCCAAGTCCAAATATTGTCAGATGATAGTGAAAGTGGATATTATGGTTGATCCTGCGTTAGTTGCATTCAACTCGTTTTATAGGCTTGAAAATGATATTAAATGATTGATCAGAAACAATAATAAAAAAAAAAAACTTTAAGTATTTCTGTGTCATATTATTCTGTGTGGGGGGGAGTATCTGTAGTGGTGCTGAAAAGTGCAGCACTCACTACACTTCAGGGCCATTGATAAAATCAGAGACGGTTCCCTACTGTAACCATTGAGCTTGAGTGAATAAATCGACTTAAATGGGATCCATACTGAGCCTTTAGTTACATGTCACTACATCTTTCAAGCACAGTACTGCAGATCATGTGTAAGTTAACTGTGACATGGTGAAAAGTGACAGCTCACCCAAGTTTTTATGCTTGTTATCAACCTAAAATACAACAAATTATCTATAAACTCCCAATAAAACCATCAAGTACATGTGCACAAGTACATCCATAATGAATGCAGTGGTGAGGGAGAGGGTGTCTGCATCCGTGATGATGTGCAGAGATGCAGGATCGAGGCTAAGCCGGAGGCAGCTGCATGTATATGTAAAGGTTGTGGTACCAGAATTACCCGATCATCCCGCAGGTGAGGATGAGTGCACGTGCTGGAGTGCAGATCGTCTGCGGAGTGCATGAAGAGAACGAGGAGGAGACCACCGAGGACGAGGAGCCCAGAGCCTGTGGTGTGTGTGGAGATCTGGCCAAAGGTTACCACTTCAACGCCTTGACGTGCGAGGGCTGTAAGGGCTTCTTCAGGTGGGTCTAACCCTTGAACCCGAGGTCACTGCCCAATGTGTATGAGACTCGACTTTAGCGCCGATGTCATTGGAGACCAGACCTGTCAATCAAGCTAACCGTGCCCATTAATCTTCATCTTTTTGAAGCTTAATCTACTTAATATGATTTTTGCTTTTTTCCAGATGGACCACCAGGTCACTAATAAGAAGAAATCATTTTAAATCATGACATCAGAATCACGTGTTTAGGATTTCATCATTGAAAACACGAATTTTTGAATTGAAGTCTACTGGAGTCAGTTTTCTTTTAACCCTGCCTCCAGTGGCCGTTGGGAGTATTGCAGTTTTTTGCACCGCAGCCTCAGCCTAATTTTTAAGCCCCATTTACTTCGTCCATTTTTCTGTGCAGTCTATGGTCACACCCATTTATTTGTGCCTGATTAGTTCAGCTTTTAATACATGACTATAGTTTTTGTTTAAAAATAAATGAATCATTTTGTAATATGTGTGTTATCCGTTTGAACTGAATTCTTTAGGTCTGTTCACTTTGGGACGAGGCATTCAAGATTTTTTTTTTTCCCCCAATCATGACTTTCTTAGATTATTTCCTGGTCACTGCAGTGCTGTCATATACGTACATGACACACAGTAATACCATAATACAATGTGTGTTTTAATTTTTGTGATTTCTTACTTCAGACTGACGTTTGTAAGCTGTTACTAAATGGATTTTTAAAACAATAATTAAATCCAGACGTGCCATAAAGAGGTCGATGCTGCTCCGCTGTCCGTTCCTGAACAAATGCATTATAACGAAAAACAACCGCCGGTCATGTCAGGCTTGCCGCCTCCGTAAATGCCAGGCCATCGGCATGCGCCAAGAGAGTAAGTAGCATCCAGATGCAACAAATGGTGGCTTATTATTTCAGTTTTTATTTATTTATTTATTTTTCCTTTTACAATAAGTGACAATTATGTGATCATGCAATAGCTAGACTGCTAGTCATTCATTATTAGATGATAATGCATCTATGTTAGCAAATGTGCAGCTTATGTGAGTACTTATACTATTATGCATGTCCTGAAATGACTTATTTTTCAGTAGAGAAACAAAGTACTAAATGAGAACACACAACTTTAAAATGTGTGTCTTTGATGTTTAGACTATGCTGATATTTTTTTGTGTTTGTTCAGTGGTCATGTCTGAGGAGGAGGTCCTGAAGAGGAGGATCCGAATTAAGAAGAAGAGGATGAAAAAGGCATCAATACAGCTTTCATCTCAACAAGAAAAACTCATTGAGGAGCTGCTCTGTGGACACCGCAGCACGTTTGACTCTGCGTTCTCCCGTTTCAGTGGCTTCAGGGTGTGTGAATGGCTGCAGTTTAAGATGTTCATCATCCTCACTGTCTGAACTTCTCTGACTGTTGTTCTGTTTTTTTTTTGTTTTGTTTTATTTCAGCCTATGGACAGAAACATGCTGTCTGTGAGTGAGTCTGCAAAGGAGGACTCTGACCCACTGATCAGCTGCTCTACAAACACCTGCACTACAGCTACTAACACTGCAGCTGACGCCACAACATCCTCATACACCTGCTCCTCCTCCTCCTCGTCTTATTCTAGTCTCTGTGGTTCACTTGAAGAGAACCTTAAAGGAGACGAGGTCAAAAATGGCTGCGTTTTCACCGCTCTCCCACATGTGGCTGACCTCACAACGTACATGATCCAGGACATCATTAGTTTTTCCAAAAGTCTTGAGGACTTCCGGTAAATATGCGCCTCAGTGGATACTCAGATATGTCTCTGTAGGTATGTTTTATGTCAAGCTGATGTCTTCCAGATCTCTAACCATGGGAGACCAAATATCTCTGCTGAAGGGGGCTACATTTGAAATAATGCAGATCCGGTTTAACATGGTGTTTAACTCGAAAACAAGCAACTGGGAGTGTGGCCATTTTACCTACTGCATCGATGACGCTGTGCGAGGTGAGAGTACATGTGTCCATGAAAACGTTTATGTAGTAACCCATTTAGTCTCACTTTACATTGGATAAATGACTTTGTAAAGGACTTTATCATATTATAACCTTATATCTTTATTGTTTTTGCAAATCCTTTTCATTTTACATTTTAATTTGAATTCTTATAGTCTTATTGGTTAATTTGATTTGTCTACTGTTTATTAACACATCTTTGTAGCACCATGTATTTTGTAAAATCAGATTTTCCCTCAGTGTGTTTTAAAGCAGGTACCAGTCCATGAGGCATTTGTTACCTGGTCACACAGAAAGAATGAATAATTTATGTAATTTCCGTTGTTTTGATTATTAGAGTCTGAAAGACGTTTTATTTTGAAAATCGACCGGATTCGCTCCGACTTAACTTTTATCTGTGCGTCAATGTCAATACGCTTGTCTCGGTCACGTGATCAGAGACGTTAGCCAAAAAAATAAGTCTGCAAACTAGCAAAAATGAGGAAAAAACAAGCTTATTTAAAGAACTTCTTTGCAAAGGGGAAACATTCGTTTAATATTCCGGTTATTTTATTTTTTATCTGCATTTATCTACCATGCCTTGAAGGCTGGTCCGTGAAAATAATGCCTACATTAAACCGGTCCGTGGTGCTAAAAAGGTAGGGGATCCCTGGCTTAAAGACCAAAATAAGAAAAAATAAATACATAAAAAGTGTATACACGTACATAAAATGCTGCAAAAAATTACTTTTAAAACAAAAGTTGTGGCCACCTGATAGTCTTTTTAGCTCTATTTGTTCTCCACCACTTTATGAGGAAAATATGTGACTGTTTAAGTGTTTAATCCTCCACTATGTTCACTATGTGTGATTGCTGTGTTGTTAAGCTTGAAGAGAACAGAGAGTTACCAACAATAGACACTAGTTTCCTGGAGTGTATCGTTACAATAGTAGCACTGTGATCAACTGTTATGCTCCAAGGTGGAATCACCTGGAGGCTGATCTGCCACTGATTTATTGGTGCATAACTTCAACTTCAAGTCTGTTACAATAATACAAAATATGTTCAGTAAATGGAGGCGAATACGATCTGACGTTGATGAACGAAGCAGCAGCAGCACAGAGGCATCTGCTGTCTGTGAACAATCTCGGTCAGAGTTGACGCAGTGAAAACAAATGCTGCCTGAAAGCTGCCTGTAGGCAAGTAAACTCAGATTTACAGATGAAGTCACGTGATGCAAAGTACTGCCTGCACACTGACTTTTAGAATCAAGCACGCCTGAAGAACATGAAGTGGTCGAAATGATTTTGTTCCCTGCAGCAGGTGCATTTGATGTGTTGATATGTGCAGAAAAATAAATAGTATTTTGTATTTGTGAGCATTGAGACATGCAGTGACAGATGTGCACACACTACTGGGGAACACTCACCAGAATGTTGTCAGACGGGTATTGTCTGTTTTAAGGATCAAACAGAATCCAGTTCACATTCATTCGTTGTCTTCTTGCTTCCTTTACCTGCCTGACAGTCGGTAACATTGCTACTGTGGGAAGCAATACTGTGAGTCAGTGTTGAAGATAAAGGCAAAGTTTGAAAATAAAAAAAGAAGTTACCAAAATGTAGCCCACTCCTCATCTTACCTGCTATTAAAACCTCACCTGAATCTTGGACTGTTTTCCTTGTCCTTCTGTCTCCGTCCTGTCTCCGTCCTGCTCTCCTGTGCTTGGCAGCGGGTTTCCAGCCGCTCCTCCTGGAGCCTCTGTTCAGATTCCACCACACTCTGCGCAAACTGGACCTGCAGGACGAAGAGTACGTTCTCATGCAAGCCATGTCCCTGTTTTCTCCAGGTAGCAGCAGCAGGACTCATCCCAGTCTTTGCTAATCAATCATTTATGAACCCTGTTAATATTTAAACCCTACAAACCGTATGCATTTGTACCCGGCCCGTCATAAAATATGTATTTCTTCAGACGTTTTCAGGCTGATGCTGCCTTGGATTTAAAAAGATTTCTTTATTATTTGATCCACCAGATCGTCCGGGTGTGTTGCATCACAGTGTGATCGACAAGTTGCATGAAAACTTGGCGCTGACACTAAAAACGTGGATTGACTGCAGGAGAACAGGCCCAGAAAAACAGTGAGTAAAGTGTCACGCTCAGTGCATCCAGTGTGAAACCTTTCACAGATCTAACCTGTAACCTTTGTTTTTACTACAGCTTGCTGTTCCCCAAAGTCATAGCCTGCTTCACAGAGATGAGAACAATGTCTGAGGAGTACTGCAAACAGATCCTGCAGATCCAGGACATCCAGCCCGACACTATCTCTCCTCTCATAATGGAGGTGGTCAGTAAAAACCCCTGTAACGAGTTCTGATCATAGACTGTATGTAGAAATGGACAAAGCAACCGGGTCTTAAAAGTGAGGCCAACGTGGAAGTGCAAAAAAGTGCAATACTCATGACGGTCACTAGATGCTGGCTTCAAAAACCTCATCCATCCATTATATATACCCACTGATCCAATTGGGTCGCAGGGGGGGATGGAGTGTATCCCAGCTGGCAGTGGCCTCCAATGAGACCAGACCGACGGGGAGTCTCATACACATTAGGTAGTGCCCTAAGCTTCAAGGATCAGACCTCCTTACTCCTCCCCTCATGACCAAATATGGTCACTCCTGGTTCCAAATAAGCAACATGGTGACATTCAAATGCCGATCTCCAAAATCCTACGGGTGATGTGACGTTAGCTTTTTCCACTCTAAATACAGTCTGTGGTTCTGATACAGTCGTCTTTAGTACGTGGGCAGGTCAGGAAGTTTGAGAACCAAAACTGAATGTGTCCATTGATTTAAATTAAAGTGTCAATCAAGTTCAAAAATAGTGCACACACAATCCTGAACAAATGAAGATTGTTCATCTCACAATCTGCTCTCTGAACACTACCTGCAAAGAACCGTTAATAAGGCAACATTAAATTTATTTGAATTGCAGTGGAGTTCTTATTTTTGTGTTGTTTTGCTGACAAAGTATTATGAGGTTTATTTTTGTTAATGTTGCACCTACGGAGACTGAAGTATGTGTTTTACCTTAGGATGAAAAGAGCTGTAGTTTTTATATATTTACCTTATTATATTTGTTACTTCAGGTTGTGTATAGTTTTGCATTTTGATGTAAATGTGTTTACTTGATGTAAATAAACCTAAAAAGGTGCTACTGAGGTTGAGGTGTGTGGTGATGCCTCTGTTGGACAAACACTGCCCCACTGTGGTCATATGTGTACTCAAGATACCTCTGATCTGTTGCCACTGCAAACATCACAGCAGGGATGTGTAAAACTTGGATGGACTGGTGACCTGTCCAGGGTGTACCCTGCCTCTCACACATTGCCAACTGGTATAGGCTGAGTCTGAATCCATAGTTCTTTCATCAAGGTAAGGTGAGAAAACTTACCTCAAGAGGAGGAGTTCAAGTATGAAGAAGGAATTATGAGATCAAAAACAGGTTGAAAGCAGCAGCAGGAGTAATGTGGTCAGTGTACCAGTCAGTCTACATCCCTACCCTCACCTATAGTCATAAACATTGGGTAATGACTGAAAGAAAAAGACCGTGGATACAAGTTTACGGAATGACTTTCCTTTGCCTGGTGGCGGTCCTGACTCTGCGCAGTAGGGTGAAGAGTTCAGGTCTTCGGGGGGATCTGACTCAGATGCCTCCTGATCACCTCCCTTTGGAGGTTTACCAGGCACGGCCAACTGAACAGAGGTCCAGAGGTCAGCCCAGGATCTGCTGGAGTGATTATATCACTCAGTTCACCTGGGAGCAGCTGGAGATCCCCTGGGATGACCTGGAAGAAGTTGCGGACCACAGGGATGTCTGGATCTGTTGGACAAGCAGTACAGAAGATGGGTGAATGAATTTAATTAGATTAGTACTTAATGGTGAATGGAGTACCTTTATATAGTGCTTTTTCACCTTAGCTTAAGTTCAATGTTACGATTCGTAGACGACCAACTCCACCACCTGAACGAGACAATAGCAAACACGCTAAAAGACAACCACGCAGACACATTTCTTGATCATTTCCAGGCTATCCTACTCTTTATTTAATGCAAATTACAGTACCAGGGAACTATTCCTCGGAGCACGCAGAGGGAATATTTACAGAGGCGCACATTTAGCATACCTTCACAGAACAAAAGAAAAAAAAAAACAAAAGAACAAAAAAAAAAAACAAATTAAACAAAAAAATTCAGTCACAAACAGAGGCATTCAAGTAGTAGTACTGTTATACAGGATGTTTTTGTAGTATTTTCTTAGATTTTTCTTTTCTTTAACCCCAGTTAAACCCAGTTAAGCATCTTCAACAAGTATATATGCTAGTATAAAATGACTATACTAGTATATACACTTGCTTTAATTCTTTTTTTTTTGGTAACCATTTGTGTTTTTATTGAACTGGAGTAAGGGGTGAAGTGGTCAAACCTTCTGGGTGGAGGGTAGCAACACGTTTCATGAATGCAAAATTACAGCAAGCAGGAGATAGGAGAAAAGGCTACATGACTCGACCCCTTTAGGTGCTACTGAATTTCCTCCCCCCGAATATGCAGACTGGGAGGAGAAACAAGCAAGAGGACAGAGAAACAACGAAATATCCAGAGAAGAAGAAGTTATTGCCTCTGAGGATGGCTCATCACAACTACATCATAGTTTGGCTTTGGTAACAGAACCAACACTGTGAGTAATACAGAAACTGTACTGTATTGTATATATAAAGTATATGAGGCCTTTTTATTTATTCATTTTTTTAAATATTTGAACCCCTGCTGCCATCCACAACACCCACTTCATACCCCCCCCTCCCAGAGTCCGTGCCAGGACTGCGGTATACATGTGTGTCCAAGATAAAACATCTATTAAAATAAACACTTGTCTACTGTATCTTCAGTTAAGGAAAAATAATCCTTACAATTAACAATGTCTGTATATTACATTAAGTGTGCAATGAAAAGAAGGGGAGGGGGAGGGGAGATGTGCAAGTGGAGGGAAATCAAGTGGAAGAAGGTGTGTGTGTGTGTGTGTGTGTTGCAGGATAGCAGGACATTCAACAGCACCAAAGGGAG
>OOFC01051384.1:2232-42648 GCA_900323345.1 Pseudochromis fuscus
CTGTCACATATCTGTTATCTGAGTTAGTAGCTAAAAAAATATTTCCCCTATACTGCTCAGTCAGTTTCATTCAAAGATGCAACGAGTAGTCAATCAATCCATTAATTGATGAGCTCAAAATGCCGGTCACTTTTCAAACATTTGCTGGATTTCTTTCATCTTCTTTTCTTTCTTTTTTTGTCTTTTTCATTACATACATTAAACAATTTCCCCTTGAGGATCATTGAAGTTTTCTGACTCTGATAACTATATACATTTTAAGATGTTACAGTTGTCTATAGTTCTAATTGTCTATATTCATGGGCAGCAAATTATCTACAAGAGGTACTCACACAATTACGCATTGGTTGGTTGTTACTATTACTACTTTCCTATTGAGGACATTTTGTGTGCCTGAGTAGAATTTTGAATGCAAGACTTTTACTCCCAGTCTTTTTATATTGTTGCATTATTTATCTATTCTTCTACTTTTTAATACTTGATCTGTAAAGGATTAGCTACCGACTCATCAACCTCTGATAAAGCCATTGCAGATTAAACTCTTCATAATATAGCAGCACTAATTACTGTGTTACTATGAGGTGTATGTTACCAATTTGTTAACCATACAATATAATCAGTTAATATGAATGTGCACTCAGAGAGTCAGGTTTAGTCAAAAAAAATCTGAATAAAACCCACATTTCATGCCATGTTTTTTGCAGTGGAGAAATAACAAAGCCTGATGATGGATGCTCTGTCTGCGGGGACAAAAGGTTTTCTCTGGTGCCGGCAGTACTTCCGCTCACCGCTGAGGGGCAGACGCGCGTCTAAACCCTCATTGGTCAAAACTGTTCACGCCAACCAATGGGATCCGTCTGCGTCAGACCCGTTGCTTCCGGGTGTCTTCAATGAAGAAAATCCTTTTGCATTTGATGTTTTTTGTATTTTACTAAGGACAGCTAAAAGCTACGTGGCCACACTACGTGTAGAAAATGAACCGAATATTCGGTCGCGGGAAGCCCAAAACTCCTCCTCCGAATCTGTCGGATTGTATTGGAAATGTGAGTAAAGTCAGACCGAGAGGTATTATTGTTGTTTGTGGGTTTATCATGAGACCTAACGGTACTCAGCTAGCATGGCGACAGAAGGGTGGTCAAAATAGCAAACCGTGCTAGCTAGCACACAAGATACAGATAATATGTATTTGTCACTCACAAGGTGTCTCTTTAGAGATTCCTTCTGATTTGGAAAAGTGATGTATGTGTTTGTCACAACTCAGGTCTTTTCTAGGCGTTTACCTCCCTGGTTTCCTTCACACATATACAGACACACACGCAGGGTGTTTTAACACTTTGTTTACCTAGATGCTCGGAGTCATTACTTCTTATTGATCTCTTCCCCACGCAGGTAGATGCGAGGGCAGAGTCCATAGAAAAGAAAATTGGCAGGCTAGATGCTGAGCTCATGAAGTACAAAGATCAGATGAAAAAGATGAGAGATGGACCTTCCAAGGTAGGACACGCAGTGTGAACCTTGGGTGAAATAAATACACAAAGCAAATAGAGGAGTTACTAATGTCTTTTATTCTCTGTTCAAATGCAGAACATGGTCAAACAGAAGGCGATGAGAGTCCTGAAGCAGAAGAGGATGTGAGTCCTTCTACAGAACTATTTAAACACAAACTAAAACCTGACTAATATGCATGTGTATGGCTGATATATAACATATCTCATGAACATGGTGGCAGATGTGTTACATTACACTACAGTTTTTGTTAATCAAACAGTACAAATCAAGATATTTTCATCAATAATGAAATTTAAAAGCTTGTGTCATATTTCGGTTAAAAACTCTCAGTCCATTTTTCAGCATATTGTTAAATAAAAGAACTGTAATTTAGATTTGGTTTATACAAATCCTGTTGCAAGTTCTGAGACCTCAAGGTTGTGTCAGTAAATGTCTACTTACTGTGAGCAAAATATGTTGGTTTTATATGCAAGGGCAATCCAGGTCCCTTCGATAGCTCAGTTGGTAGAGCGGAGGACTGTAGAGGCAAAGGTGGAAATCCTTAGGTCGCTGGTTCAAATCCGGCTCGAAGGAGACATGTTTTTCAATACTGGGGCTGTGGTTATAGAGTACGTCGTCTACACAGGTTGGGGGTTTGATCCCCGGCTCTGGCACATGTTGAAGTGTCCATCGGCAAGACACTGAACTCTGATGGCAGCCTGTTACATTCCAGCTAAAGCATTTGACTGTATTTATGTGAGAAATTAATACATTTTTATTTTTACTAAACTGCTAGTTAATAATCAAAATTGATTTATGATTTTCAGCACTATAAAAGAAGAGCTGAACCCAAAAAAATGAAGATTACATGCAAAATGCGCATTTCAGAACCAACTTTGCTCTTTTTCCACAGGTATGAAGGTCAAAGGGAGCAGCTGGCTCAGCAGTCTTTTAACATGGAACAGGCAAACTACACAATCCAGACATTGAAGGACACCAAAACAACAGTAAGAGCCAAACAGCCTCACAAGGACACCGAGCAGTTTGTGTTACTGTACAGCTTTTATTTAAATCAGCCATGTATGACAAGATTCATGATGTATAGCTTTGTGTTTGTTTGTTTTTTTCTATTATCTAAAAAACAAACACACAAGATTACGGCCCTAGAAGTGGTTGAGACTAGAGTTCTGAACCTAATACTGATATCCAGATACAGACACGGTGGTAGTGTCTTTACCAGAAGCACCTGTTCCTAAAAACACACACGACAGATTATGTTGCCAGTGACTAAATATATCCTCTGTTGCTTATTTTCTGTTCCCAGGTGGAGGCCATGAAGATTGGTGCAAAGGAAATGAAAAAGGCTTACAAGGACGTGAAACTTGATCAGATTGACGTATGTTTGTTTGTCTTTACACTGTTTCTGTTATTATTAATTAATAACAACGGTTACACAGGCGCTCAATGCTAATTTGCATTGAGAAATGTTCTCCTTGTTTGAAAAAAGAAAATTACTTAGTGCTTACTTCACCATGTGGAGCAGGGAGCCTTGTCAGGTCATGTAGGACTGACCAGCATATAAATTAACTTTATACTCATTAATCAAGTTCAACTGGATTTGACAGCGCTACAATGATTTCAGTTCCCGCAGTAAGAAAAATGAACTAATAGTTTTAAAGAGTTACAGTGATAAAGACTGTAACATCTCAAATATGATTTTAAGAAAACACAGCGCAAAGTGATGTGTGAATTAATTCAAAAGTGCGACTCTGGTGGGACTCGAACCCACAACCTTTGAATCACTTCTCAAATGCTTGACTAGAAGTCCAATGCGCTATCCATTGCGCCACAGAGCCTGGTCCACACACAGGAGAATGGTTTGTGTTGTGTGGTGAAAGGACTTCAAAAATAATTTTTTACACTTAACTTGATACATATTAGAAGGTGGCATCACAGACAGGTTGACTTTTTACATGCTACACAAGGCCTCAGTACTATTTAGGATGAAAATATGTTTGATTAGTGCATACAGAATGTCCCTTTCCTCATGTTTACTTCAGTAGTTGAAGTAGGGATTGTGTCAAGATAATGTAAGAATTACCGGCACTAGAATTAAGTCCATTTCCATCAACCCATTTATGGATCCATTAATTTAATTTCAGTGTTTAAATGGCAATACCTACCAGGTCTTGCTCATTTTGGAAAACTTTCAGTGACTTATTGTTATCTTACCCAACAATTTAATGTTGGTTGTAGGTAAAAATCTGTACGACCAATTAGAGTTTAGATAAAATTTGACGTGTATTTTGACTTGCAGGATTTACAGGACCAGCTGGAGGACATGATGGAGGATGCCAATGAGGTACAAGAGTCCCTGAGCCGCAGCTATGGCACTCCAGACATTGATGATGAGGATCTTGAAGCAGGTAGACCTCACAAAATAGGATTGAGTGTGAATGAACACAGAGATGTCTATGGCTGGGTTTGAAATGCACTGTGGCTTTTGTGGGGTTTCTTGTCATAAAAATGAACAGACATTTGATTTTAATTAGACAAGAACTTATAATAAAGTTTTTTTTAGCTGTAATTCCAACACTGCTGTACAGTATTACAGCGACAGTGTGACTGTGGTTTCAGAGCTGGATGCGCTGGGTGATGAGCTGCTGCTGGACGATGACAGCTCCTACCTGGACGAGGCCTCGGCCGCCCCGTCTATCCCCGAGGGGATTCCCAGTGACAGCAAGACAAACAAGGTAACGGTCCACAGAGCACACAGTGCTCAGTGACATTCAAGACATAGAGAAGAGAGTGGTGGTCATGAAAATACATCAAAGTAAAATCAGAAAAAATCACAGGAAGGTTTTTAAATGGATTTAGGTTTTCCCAAATTTACAAACAGCCACTGGTTGAAATATGAAATTAAACAGAAAGAGACTTCAAACCTGGTGTGTTTGTTAATCAAACACTGATGAATGACCTTATTTAACCCCACAACTGCTTCTTAAGGTGCCACTCTTTCTGGTAGACATGCAAATATTAAATTCAGGATATGGGAGTGCGTTGGTAAAAGTTACTCGTCTTTTAAACAGGAGCCACCAAAATAAATAAGAAGCCTTGAAATATGACTGTGTACTTGGAAGTGTGTGGTCATGTTTTTTCTTCTTTTGTGTTCAGGATGGTGTTTTGGTGGATGAGTTTGGTCTCCCACGGATTCCCGCTTCATAAAAAAGGAAGAGATTAAAGCAACTGCACTCGACTGAAAACACTTTTCTATGTAGAGTAACATTTATACATGCAAAACCATTTGACCTGAGAGCACTACGGTTTTGAAGCTGTCCTGGTGTTGGGTTGCGTATTGTTACTACTACCGTGCTAGCATGTGGCCTTGTAACATACTGAACCTTTTTTAAAACATTTTCCCCCATGCCCACCATGTTCTCCCACACTACACGTTGCTGTCATTTCACCAGTGTTACTTAGTATTAATTTATTTCTATTGTTTTTGTGTGTTGTTTAGTCATTACCATTTTTGTTTGAGTTCTGAAACTGGAGATTATTTCTGCTCTGCCTGTTAAAATTATCTGCAGGGCTATTTGACACATGCAAAATAAATAATGTGTTTGAATTAACACCCTTGTTATTGATTTATTGATTACTATCCTCTTTGATTGTAGGGTCTTATTCTGCCTCATTGGCAGGTTTTGATTCTTTGGTACATTTGAACCACAAATATATATCTATATGTACGCACCACTTGGTTAAACTAACCCAGCATATAGTTAGTCCAATACTGACCCCTGGTTAGTTTTTGTGTATATATTCTGGATAGTTTATAGAGTTTGTAAGAGGGAAAGTTTTAAATGATGTTATTTGTTTAGTAATTTCAAGAAGAAACAGGCTGAAGTGATTTTGCCTTCGAGACAAAAGTGCGACTCTGGTGGGACTCGAACCCACAACCTTTGAATCACTTCTCAAGTGCTTGACTAGAAGTCCAATGCGCTATCCATTGCGCCACAGAGCCTGTTGTGAACCCTTCCAGCACAGGGTGGGAGACTCTGTATTGATCCATCAAACTTTTAACAGTTAAAGTAAAGAACAGGGCAAAAAGAACAGTTAACTTTTTAAACTCCACATGCCACCTTTTAACAAGTAGTACTGCGGCTAGTTTAGGTGTTGAACACTAAAGTTAATACACTATGCGCTTTGTACGGAAGCCCTAAAAGGACATGATTGATTACATTTTAACTATCCCCATTTTGCCATCACAACGAGTTCATTTTGGAGGTTTTCTCGAGATCCTGAGTTATTTTTCAGCTTTTCGCGAGAAAACGAAGTTTGATTTCTCAAGAATAAAAGGCTAATTTATCTCGTTAACGCGAGAAAATATCGAGATAAATTATTCTATCATGTCCTTATAGGGCTTCCGTAGCTGTGTTAGAAGACAATCTGTTTTTATTATAACTAGACGCGTATGCTTAGTTTAGTGTGCAACAGTTCTGCTTGGATCAACTGTTTCATTAATTACAGATGAAGTTGGAGGGAAAAAAACAGACAAATAAATAAATAAATAAGAACTGTTTCCGGGGCGTGCGGGTCGTAGTTAGCACTTAGCAACAGTTAGCAGCCAAGTGGTCCATGTTGTGATTTTAAGACGCTTTAAATCAAGATGTCTGGACAAACGCTAACTGTGACAGTCGCATACGGTAATACAGTTTTGCTTTCTGTTAGACGACAGTTACAGAATAATAAGATCAAACATGTTAGTTGACAAACTACCGACTATAGCCAGGGGATGGTTAGCTTAGTAGCAAACATTAGCGACGTTATAACTCACTTCAGCTCTAACTTACTTCCGCGTTTCATATTTTATTCCCAAATACACTCAAAATCCCTGATATTACACCTCAAATAATCGAATTTACAGCTGTCATTTATTTAAAATTGATCATTTGTGTTACACCTGCATGCCTCTGAGAAGTGGGGATATTCACATGCTTGCATTCACTTTTCATTGTAAACAAACGAACCTCGTGTTTCAAGCTAAATGACGTTGGAGGAACCGACTTGAATTTATGTTCTTTATAACATATTTGCTTTATTTTGATGGCTGACCAAGAATTACTGCAACGCAACTATTAGCTTTTTACATCTTGCCCATTTACCTCTTGATTAGATCAATTCAACTACAGTAAACATTGAATGAATATAATGCATTTATTGAAGCTATAACGTTAAAATTGTAGGCTTCATTTATTTGTTTATTTCCCACTCCAGGATCAACTAAGCACAGCATCACACTAACAGGCCAAGATGATGGCAAGGGACCTACTGTTAAAGACCTATCAGATGCTCTCAACCAGGCCACTGGAGTTCCACAAGCCTCACAGAAACTCATATTTAAAGGTAGAAAGTCCATCTCTGTCTTCTTTCACTTTCAAATGAGGTTGAATATTTTATATCCAGTTCTGACCTTGTCTCACTCATCTTGTCCTTGCAGGGAAATCACTGAAGGACATGGAGGAGAGTCTATCCAGCTATGGAATAAAAGAAGGCTGCAAACTAATGATGATCGGAAAGCGGGTAATGCCCTCACATGTGCAATGTTATTGATCTGCATTTGTATATGCTATCAGAATACTGACAATAATCTACAAACAGAACAGTCCTGAGGAAGAAGCTGAACTGAGGAAGCTAAAAGACATAGAGAAATCTGTGGAGCAGACTGCTAAGAAGCTGGAGAAGGTAGATGGGGAGTTGACTGGACTAAAAAATGTAAGCAGTAAATCATGTTTTTTAAGCTGCATACTTTTCCTGCACTTGGTTATCTTGGTTGTTGTATATATTTTCAGTCTTGAGAATTCTGTTCACGTTTTTTCCTTCCACAGGGCTTCCTGGCCAAAGACCTCCAGGCAGAGGCGTTGGGTAAACTAGACCACAGAGTGAAAATAGCTGCTGAGCAGTTCATGAAGATCCTGGAGCAGATAGATGCTCTGGTAATCTATTTAGGTTTCAGGTGTTTATTTTTAACGGTGCATATTTTATCCATATGGTAACTATAGCAAACCATGACCTGCTCCTCTTTCAACAGAGCATCCCAGAAAACTTTAATGACTGCAGAATGAAGAAAAAGGTGCTTGTAAAGACTGTGCAGGTCAGCCTATATCATTTTTTTCCTGATCACACTTTCATTATAAATATTTGAGGATACTAAATAAAAAATAACATCCACCTTCTTTTAATGCCCACAGGATTTCCTTGCCCAGTGCGACAAGATCGAAGCTTGTATATCAGACCACCTATCAAAGATCCAGTCCAAAAATCTTGCCCTGGTGGAGTAGTGAAGTGTCTCATATCAGCTGCTATACATTGTTCTGTGAGCAATGGGAAAGTGTACAGAAAGCTTCAAGTGTGAAGCAGATGGTTTATTTATTGTTTGCCTGATGTGTACTAGAGTGTTCATCACAAAGGATCCTGTGAAGAAGGAGGAAGCTGACTGTCGGCACTGATGCTGGGTACATCACAAACAGATTCTCTGGGTTAAAGACAGATATGAAGTGCTGTTTGAGATAACACAACCACAGACACACTTTGAAAGAATCTGAGGTGCTTTGAATTGTGGCAAATTATGTAGATCCCTTCAAAAAACATCCCAACCCAGTGCTGAAGAGAACTAGCACTAGTCAAAGAAAACTTCAGACTACTTGTCACAAACCTCAATACTGTAAAGAAAATGTTTGGTTTTTTTCCCAATGTAGTGCCAAAAGTATATGGACATGGCGACATGAAATTGTTCAAGTTCAAAAATATGCATTGATCTGTAATACTAACAGCAGGAAGGCTTTGTTGAAGATTTTGGCAATGGGCTTTGCTCTCATTTGGCCACAAGAGCATAAGTGTGTTTACTGGTAATGTCGACTGTTCCAATTCATCCCAAAAGGTATTAGATGGGGTCGAGGTCAGGAATGGGAACATTTCTTTAAAGATGTCATTAAGAACCTGTACCAGAAAAGGGGCGGGCTTACTCCAAACCAGAGCAGAAAAAAATTCAAATCCATTGCTAAATCTTGTAACTGAGAATGTGAAACAGTCTCTTAGCTCCACATCCATGAGGGTTTGCAACTTTTTTTTTTCATCATGTGAGATCGTAAAGTTAATTTCTTGTTTTGGATTGACTGTGCCGCAACAATCAGTGTGATCACATTTGGAAAATGTGATCCCTTACAATTATACTTCATAAACCAAAGGATGAATGAATAAAATAACTCATTGTTGTAGTCCTTGATCATGACATTACATGAGCAGTAGGACACACTGCTGTCCACATACTTTTGGCCAAAGCATATGCATTTATCAATCGAACTACATGCCTGTTTTGTTAAATCCATTGACTGACCCTGTGTGATTATCTATCTTTAAAACTTGTGTGACGTGTGGAATTTTAATTGCTTTAGACCATCACATCATATCCTTTTTAAAATAAACCTCTGTTGAAAAATAAAAGCATTGATGATTCATCTTAGAACACGATTTAATGTCAAAACTTTAAATACCCTACAAAATACAACCGATTCAGTCACAATAACAGACCTCGTGTGTCAGTTTATTTCCAGCTTTATCCATAAGAGTCTTTTCTAGCATATGCAGACCCTTTAGTGGTTGTTATCACATATGTGCAAATGAGCTTTAAAAGTAGGAGGAGAAAAAGAACCAAGAGGTCCAACAAGCAGCTTAAACAAATGACCTTCAGTCAGCTATACCACAGTGAAGCTTGTATCAATGAGCCAAGTTGCAGGATATAGCTGTTCTAACTGGAATGGCAACCCATTAAAAGATACACATGATATACAGAATAAACCTTGGTACAGTGTTTCCCCCCCATCACTAATCGTCCTTGTCCTTTGCGCCGTGTTTCAGAATACGTGTGAATGCTACATAGTTGAAGTTGCCTTTCTTGTCAATGGGCGCCTCGCGGAAGAGCTCGTCCACCTCCTCATCTGTAAATCTGTCTCCCATTGTAGTGAGTAGCTCCCGCAGGTACTCCTCCTGAATCATACCTGTGGGGAGAACACAAGGAAGGTGCTTCCTGTTACCATTAAAACAAGTAGTTAAGAGTTAGCTGATCAGACTTTTCATTGTGAACAATGTAAAAAAAAAAATGGATGTTTAGCTTATCCAATGTAAAAAAAAAAGCCAGTTTTTGTCACTAATTGACATAAAAACATTTAAATACAAAGAGTAATGCGATTAGGAAAAGAGGAATACTCATCCTCATCTATACATTTGATTTTTGAACACAAATTATCCCTCAATCCATACATGTACTAGTAAATCAACTCCAAATGAAGGCATTTAATGACTTTTTATAATTTTAGTAAAATGAAAGAAAATGTCAGATTAAGCAATGATGATGAAAAAAATTAAACCTAATACACGACAGAAAAATGGGGCCATTTATGTGTCTGCCCTTGAGGATTTAAATGCTTTGATCAGTGTCCTGACAGCAGTGGGCCTGGAAAACAACATCATCATGTGGTACAGTGCTCATGTTTTAAAGACTTACACTCACCTGTACCCTCCTCATCAAAGCAGGCAAAAGCATTACGGATCACATCCTCGGGATCTGTGCCGTTCAGCTTCTCTCCAAACATTGTCAGAAACATGGTGAAGTTGATTGGGCCTGGCGCTTCATTCATCATGGTCTCCAAGTATTCATCTGTGGGGTTCTTACCTGGGAAACATAAAAGGTCAGAGTGGCTCTAACTCACTCACCTGTGTTCGTAGCACACTGGCTTTACAGAAACAAATTACTAGCTGAGGCTTAAGGTTTTAACTGCAGGGCATTTATAATAAATCACTGTCTAAATGTGAATGCATGTACTGAATCTACCTAATGAGGCCAGCATATCGTGAAGGTCTTCTTTGTCTATAAAGCCATCCCGGTTTTGGTCGATCATGTTGAAAGCCTCCTTGAACTCCTGGATTTGAGACTGATCAAACATAGCGAACACATTGGAGGTCGCACGCTGAGGACGCTTCTTGGTGTTCTTCCCCTTGGCCCTTTTGCTTGACATGTTGGCAGCTGATTGGTCCCTCCTCCTATAGTACAGATGACATTAAGGACATAAGTTGGAGGCTGAGCAACATGATCTTCTGACAAATCTGCATTATGATGTACGAGTCATATTTATCTCCATAACAATAAATATGTGATGGCACCTTTGTTGTGCAGCTTCTATGTTTCATTGGATTAATTAATGTAATCAGTTAATTTCAGCGGTTGTTAACTGGACAGAGGGATGACTGAACATCTGTTTGGATGTGGTTGCAGCTGTTCCCAGTTTAATTACATAGAGATCAGGCTATTTATCAAACTGAGAGGAGAGTAAACTCAGTAAGACGAGAGTCACATTGTTGTCAATTCAACAAATTTGGTTTATTGTGCTGCCATAATGGCTACTATAATAGAATACAAACAGATATACAATTATGTAAAAGGTAGAAGTAATTCATTCAAAAAAAAGATATTTTTTTCTGATTTCCTGCATAAGATAAAAAGAAGAAGAATAATTTGCACAAACAGCAATAGATCAGCCTTATAACAATTGAAGCATTTTGTTGTTTTGTTCCTGTCTCTGTATTTGAATGTACAAAAATGGAAAAAGATTAAACCAAATCTCATGATTAACTTTAGAGGAACCTACATTTTGACTTTGATTGAAATGATCTTAATACAAGACAATGCAACTACAATGGCCCATATATCTAAAGGTTCTTATGAACACAAACATCTCTACTGTGTAACCTGTGTTTCGTGTTTTTTTCTGTTGTATTTAAATTGCACATGCTGTCTCTGAATTAAGCACTAAAAGTTTCATTTGCTTGGGGGAAAATTTGTGTTGTTAAAACAGTGTCACACCAAAATATGCTAGCGTTACCCTGCCAAACATTAGCTAACAACACTAAATTAAGAAATCACAAATTTTCATAATATACTTATTGAGTTGTGGCAATTACTACTCATATTTGTGCTATAAGGCATTTAATCAACCCCACAAAACATATACAAAACCTTGTATTTATCAGGTAGCTAGCAAACAGTTGACCTACATAACTGAATGACCAGGATAGCTGAGATTAACTCACGGGAATAAACCCCCATTGAACTTTTTAAGTTCTTGAATCACGTGCATTAGAAAAGTAAAAAAAATCGATGACCAACCTCAGAATAAATGCGAAAGTGATCAAAAAGCTGTACACACAGCTACCACAGCATCCACAGGATGATGATGAACCATCAACGTTTTATTTCCTCCTTTCCTAAACGGACCAATCAGAGCGGAGCTGGAAGGAACCAACTCTCTGGAACAGTCCAAGTTAACACGGTTACTTTTCTTTGTCGTTGTTGTTGATGTTGTTGTTGTTGTTTTTTTTATCTAACGAAATTAACTGCCAAGTATGATAAGAAGTATGAATTTTACATTGAAATAATTGTGAGGACAGCCTCATTTTATGAAGTTCTTTATATCTGTCCAAATTTCAAATATTGTAGTTAATAAATTTCACCACCAGGTGGCAGCAACTACCTGTGTGTCTAGCAAACTTGTCCCAGTTGACCAAAGCGTCATTCCAAGGTTAATTTGTGAATTATTTATTTAATTAGATTTTTTTTAACCATATAAAATTATGAGGTCGCACAGTTGGATGATTTTGCACAGTAACAAGATTGCAGATCGATTGCAAACACATTAGTTGTAATGCCTATCTATCATAAGGCAAAATGATGAATTTAAAGCAGTTTCAGGCCACATTCTGCAGCGACCCTGTCTTTAAAGCGTGGTAGTGGATTTCTGTGGTAGATTGACAGGTTTTGTGCAGACAAAGCAGGACAGACTCTTTTCTGACAGAAAAAAATGCTTAGTTTGGTACAGTTTGTGTCATTCTTAAAGTCGATCAGTGCAAATTTTCTTCAACTGATTTATAATTCACCAAACTCTTAACATCACCCCCCAGAAGCCTACATTTCCCCCTGCAGCACAGTCCACAGCAGTGGGTCAGGCCCAGGAGAGGCTCCTCAGCTCTCAGCTCCTCTGGCCCTTCTCATGGTCTCATGGTCTAAATTTAAAGCCGTCCCAGCCTTAAAAGGTCCTGACGGTGTCTTGTGCATTCTGCCGAGTGGCAGCATTATTTTTGTTCTGTGGACTGCCGTCCTGTCCACTGCCCCTCACCCTGCTGCTTTGCCTGGGTCTGAACTTGCTTTAGCTACTTTTGGAATAACACACCCTCTCTCTTGTTTTTAACTTCTGTGGATTTTGTGGATTTTTATTTGTGGTGAGTGATACATATATTTTATTAATATTTCTGTCTCTGATACAGAAGAATTGCTATTCTGTTCATGCAATTTGTTCATTTATATAGCAACATCCTCAGTCTGTAAGGCTTGAGGCCTACTTCCACTTTATTAATTCATTTTTGTTTAACAATGTTTTCTATTCAGTCTCTTTTCTTGTTTCTTAAACTAACAAGGTTTCATTCATTTTAACATCAATTGTTTTTGTAGATTAGACTGCATGTGTCATAGTAGTGAAATCCCATCCTAATCCCTTCAATTAACATTAGCTTTCACTTAAAACACAAGTTTTCATGACCCAGGGTTCTCTGTCTTTATCCGCTCTGTGCCCTCATGGCCTACAGTCCAGTTTAGTGTGTTGCTCCTGACAGTGTATCAAACTGCTTGCAGTAGTTGTTGCTGAAACACATAACCATCAGAAAATACATTCCTGTACTCTGTTGTCATAAATTGTACATGAACTGCCGATCTCACAATAACTGTGGTGCTCTGTGGCTATGTGTTGATGGGCCTGTGCCCGAGGGAGCTGATCCTGTTTTCAACCTGTCGTACTTGAGCAGTACTTATCAAAGCTCAAAGCTATTAGATAAATGACAGCTTAGTGGATTTACAGAACAAACAGGCAACAGTTTTATTGGTCTGTCATATTTTTGACATTTCTAATTTTTTCCAAAATGTCATAAAATTGACTTATTCTGTTTTCTGCATTTGCATATGACAGCAGTGGCTTTTTGAACTTGTAATGGATATTTATCATTTTCCAGACATTTCTCAAGAGAGATGAATAAATAAGAACATAGTAACTCAATCACCAATTGAATCAATACTAAGCATGATCATTTGTTGTCGTCTTAGTAGCTACTTAGTGTAATAACACTAAAATCAACAAAAACATGCAAATTACTTGTGACATTTTGCCCTTTTCTGAGCAGATCCTCGCACCTCAACAGATTTTATTTTTTCACAAAATATTTTATAAGAACCTTCCAAACATAATTTTAAAACACATTAAAACACATTTTTACTCTTTAGCTTTTAAAGGAGTGTGACACATTTGCTCTTAACTGTACCATTATTTTATTTTATTTTATTTATCCATTTTGCTTATCTTACTTGTGCTCCTTTACTGTTTTATTGTTGTCTTACTACAGTCTTTTGGTCATGGTTGTTTTTTAATGTGCTATATAAGTGAAACTGACTTGACTTATAAATCCACCACTGGGTTATCTGAATTTAAATTCACACTTTATCTCAGAAAGTACAACATCATGACAACACATGCTGAGAAATGAATGCTGCTGCCGTTTATTTATTACCTGCTGCTTCATTTAACACAACAGAAGCAGGTCTTAACCACTGCTAACACTTCAGCTGCTCACAAAAAAACAACAACCATCATCTTAACACTTCATCTTAACTCCATCCTTAAAACCTTCATTCTGAACAGTAACCGAGCGCTTAAACCACTACAACTCTTAATTTCTAATCGCCACCTCCTCCTCCAAACTAACCCCTCAGTTCAGAAATCAATCCATAATAATAACAGTGAGATTGATTTACAGAGCTGGTAAAGTACAGGACAGTCAATATACATTGGCGGAGTGGCCCTCAGGATGTCAGGATCGTTGCAAGTGACGCAGAAGCTGCAGCGTCAACAGCAGGAGAAGCAGCAGCATCAGCAGCAGCATCACTATGAGAGCAGCTGTTACCTGAGCACCAAGTCGTCTGTTAGCAAGCAGTCGTTCTCCACTTACCAGACCACCAGCCGTAGGTAAGAGGATGGGAGTGAAGTGGAGGCGAGGTCCAAAACTCATTTAAAATAACTCACATTAGAGAGCTGTGATTTTTTCTTGACGTCATCGTCCACTTTCAAAGCCTCTGAAGTGATGGATACATACACGAAGACCTCTTTCAAATATTCAACACAGTGCTTATGCTCTGGTGTGAAGGGTGCTCAGTGGAGGGAATAAAAGAAATAGCATATAGGTCAAAGAGAGAATACCTTATATCCACTGCTCTTCATTTTCTCTTTCTTTTTCAGTGGTGTCAGTTTTATTTTTTCATTATTCTCTTTGAGGTTATAGTAGAAGGGCCTTTTTAAGTTCAAGTATCCAGTCTATCCAGTCTATCAACAAATTGCAAAGCAAAAGTTTGTGAATATTTTCCCTGTAAAGCTGTGTTATTTTTCTATTTTCTTTTTTTACAAAGCTGAGATTTAGTCCTTTGTATCTAAGGCCCTGTAAGATCTGTGTGACACCGTTCCACAATTTCACAAAACTGAAAGATTTTTTCTTTGAAACATTTATTTTTTTGCCTTAAGTAAATCAAATCTCAAAACAATCAAGTCAGAGTTTAACCACATTTATCTTGCCTGCATCTCAGTTGTTATAATGTTTTCAGTGCCTTAGCCAAAGTGTTTTGAGGTCACAGTATGTTTGTATAAAATCATTTTTACAAGCGTACAGTCTGAAGGTAATTAACCACTTTAGCCCAATTAATTTAGTGACACAAAAACAGCTGAAAAGTACAAATTATAACTTATTTCTGGTCATATTTCAGGCAAATATGCTATTTTTTATTTTTTTTTAAATTTGGTTGGAGCTTTTCTGGTGCAATTATTGCTGTTTGTTTATTTGATTTCTATGATACTGAATGGAGTACCTTTTTAATTAATTGATTGTGCAAAACAATCCATTTTAAGATGATACTTGCATAGAAGATTATAATGAACTTCTCTTCCTATTGTCTGATATTAAACTGACCCAACAGTTAATTGGTTAATGAAGAAAATACAGACACTCCAATCAATAATTAAAATAACGGTCGGTTGCATTGCAAATATAAACTACGCACATGAACTCACCCATTCCAGCTCCAGCTCGTACCATAAATATTGACAAATCCAAGATCAAGTCACTGGAACTCACTGATTTCTAACTAAACATAAACACACTGTTTAGCACTTCCTGTATCATCAAGCTGATTTTAATTTGATAGAGTTTGTATGTACAAGCCTGTGTTCAAACTGAGGTCAAGACAACCATCAAAACAGGTCAACAATCTCCAGCTGCCAAGCACAGCACGTGATATTTTTGTTGGATCTTCCATTGTGTCACTGTCGCTTGTCAACATGTAATAAGGCTTCTGTCCTTGAAGCTGCAGGCCTCAGTGTACATGTTGGACCCAGGATAACTTTCTAAATGGGCTCAAGGAAAGAATCTGAGCTGTAGTGAAGGACTGCCAGATATATTCATGGACAGCAGAGCTATTTCTGGAGACGCGACATGAGACGCTGCCATTAGGCCAACTGTAAAGACATTGTATGGAAGTCGTGAAATTGTAGCTGGTCGCTCACTGGTATAATAGTCATTACCGCTTATCAACACACAAAGTATCAAGTTGATTATTTTTATTTCTAATTGATACTTTTCAAATCGTATAATACGCTGTAGCTTCTCACACTCAGAGAAATGTAACATTCTTTTCAGCAGTAAAACTTTTTTGTACCTTTTGACTTTCTTCAACGCTGAACCAAAGACTTCCTGTCAACACACCTGGTGAGTCAGCAGTCGAAGTAACTTCTTGACACTGCAGAAATCTTTTGTGAGAGTTTATCAAAGCCATACTATCCCACTTCTCCTCCAGGCCAAATGGGTAGACTAGGGAAGACTTAGCAGAGATTATGAGTGAGAGCGGGGCTTTAAAACGAACCTTTCCACCTTGCTGCATATCCACTATTTCCGGTTCCATTTTTAAATTGTGCTGACAACAAAGAGGTCCTAGAGGTAAATGAGTCAGAGGGCAATGTGGGTCAGGGTCCAAGAGGGTGGACGGAAATACATGGTCTCCTCTGAGTGTCATCAGCTGAATATGTCATTATGTAACCAGCACATTTATTTAAAGGTTTATACATGCACAAGCCAGTGTGGGTCATAGTATTTTTAGACTGGACTGCATTTTTTCTTTTGCTTATCTGTTCCCGTTTCTTGATTCAGTTCGCAGCATTTGGTTGATGTGCTCACAGTGTCTAGACTTGTCACACAAAACCAACCAACAGCATCATGATATATCTTCCCTACACTGTCTCTGGCACTCAGTTCCCAGATGTTTTATTCCTGATTAAAAGCAAATTTTTAACATTTTAATTTTTTTTGAAAGGCTTTCTGCTTTCTAAAGTGGGAGTAGATGTGGATTTTTCAGGTTTTATTCCTTCTAGAAAGAAAATTGTTAGAGGAGTATTTAGAGGAGCACAAAAGTGTTGAATTGGCTGAAAATAAACTACAGTCACACACTGTTTTAAGTTGTTTCTAGGCAACAGTCAAGGTCAAGATGAATCATATTCTATTCTATTCTATTCTATTCTGGTTTGTTCTGTTCTGTTCAACTGTATTCCGTTGTATTCCATTCTATTCTATTGTATTTTATTGTATTCTATTCTGTTCTGTTCTGTTTTTTTCTGTTCTGTTTTGTTCTGTTCTGTTCTATTGTATTCCATTATGTTCTGTTCATTTCTATTCTATTCTATTGTCTATTCTATTCTATTTTGTTCTGTTCTGTTTGGTTCTGCTCTGTTCTATTCTATCCTCTTGTATTCTATTCTATTATGTTGTATTCTATTCCGTTCTGTTCTATTCTATTCTATTTGATTTTATAAATCATTTTAATATTCTTATTTTTGGATGTCAACTTTAGAAAACACAGAAATTTACCAGTCTTAATCTTTTTCAGGTTTAATGATCTTGGTAAATACAACAGAGTACAGGACAGTCTCTACATAAAGCCATGTGATGTATGACTGCTGTCTCTTGTCTTTAAGCCTGAAGACCTCTGTGATGACGGAGAAGGGGCAGGTTAAACTGAGCCCGCTCCCCAAGAGAGCCAAACGCACCTACCTGGCAATGGACACGGACAAAGAAGAGGTTATCGGCTATGTTGTTCCTGTATTTAGAGCCAAGTGAGTCCAAAATCTGCACTTCATTGATACACTTTATTGCTTCTTAATAAAGTAAACTGTACTATTTTCATCATGGTTATCGAAACATTTTTCTGTTCTCATGTCTTTGGTGCTTTGGGATGTTTCAGTCATGACGTGGTCCGGGGTCTGATGGATGCGCAGGAGGAGGAGGTTACAGAGCAGGGGATTAACTATGTGGCCATGAGGAACCTGTTTGTCAGGGAGGCTATGGAGGTTAAGGTGGAGAAGAAAACCAGAGCAACGCACATCAGGGAATCCGCTGAGCGCCTGGAACTGGGCAGGACGGTACTTCCTTTTTATTCCCCTGTGCATTTCCAATGACAAGGAGGCATGTCTATTTTCCAAGAATCTAATCTGTCACATGAAACACAGATGCACTCATGGGCTTTGTATTACACCCTGGCTTCACTCTCATGCTGTAGATGGAGGAATGGTCAGAGTTTCGCAAGAAAATGAACCCAGACAGCCTGACACACCCTCCAGAGTTTATTGTCAAGCCCCGCGGACAGACAGTCTGGGAGGGCAAGACCGTCAAGCTGCACTGCACTGTGGCTGGATGGCCCAAACCCAGGATTGCCTGGTGAGTTCACTGTCTAAGTAAAATAGTCCCCACCTTTCTGAGTCACAAGGAAAGAGGGTGATGAGAGTGATCAGTCATGTGTGTGTCATAGAGAAGTTTCCGCAATCCTAAAAAAACTGTGAAGACAACAGTGCAAATAAACAAACTGTCTCTCTACTGTCTTCAAGGTACAAAAACAATGTGCTCATTGATGCCAAGGCTCACCCTGAGAAGTACACAGCCGAGAGCAATTACAACATGCACTCCCTGGAGATCAAGAAGTAGGTAATCATTCAGCTCTGGCTGCACGGCCTCATGAGAATAAAAGATATGTTCACAAAATGCATGTTATCCAGACTCAGATGTTTTATCTCCTGCAAAGCTCAACCAGTAATTTTTTATCACCTTTCATTTGCAGCTGTGATTTCTTTGATACTGCAAAGTATCATGTCTCTGCCCTCAACGTGAAAGGAGAAGCTTCTTCTTTGGCCACTGTTGTTGTGAAAAGTAAGTCACTTCCTGCTGATCTGCAGTAACTTCTGTCTCCTTCAGTTAGAGATCAAAGTAGAAGTTTACCATAGTGCTAATTTAAACTGAGCATGGTCCGACACAAGGGGTATTTTTCAGAGGAACAGGGCTCATTTATAAGTGTTAAAAGTCATTTTTCACCGTTACAATTTACTCTCGTCAAATGTAGATTGGAGAACTTGCCTGTGGAGTTACTGACTGATGTTTCTCCACAGGGTTCCAAGATGGCGAGGAGGCAGGTCCACTTGACCGTAAACCACGTGAGGCTTTTATACATTATATATTACACATTTTACATTTCATGAAGCACATTTAATTGCTCAATATAGTGCATAGAATAAAAATATATATATACAATTCAAAAATGATCTTCTCAGCTCTACAGAGCATTTTTAGCATGTTTCAGCACTCTTTTTTTCAATCACAGCCAACAGTTTAAAAAAAAAGATAAAAGTAAGATAGTCAAATATTTTCAATCAATGCCAGAACTACAGGCAGAGTAAATATTGGACCATTTACGTAAGATATCTGCTGAATGTGACACTTTGGCTCTATCTGTTTGGTAAAATTGATAATCTTTCTCCATCCCCCAGATGGTTTCAGCCCTGAGCACGGTGTCACCTTTGAAACAACCATCCTTGACAAATTCGAAGTGGCTTTTGGCAGTGAAGGAGAGACTCTGAGTCTGGGCTGCACTGTCATCGTTTATCCCACGGTGAAAAAGTACCAGCCTGAAGTCGTGTGGTACAGAAATTGTAAGTTAAATGGAAATAGTGCCCTAGCTTCCCCTCATTCATACTGCACCTCTCCTGTCCACTCACGTATTCTGTCCCTCCTCTGCTGTTACTTGTCTTGCCAGCTGTCCCCTTGAAGCCTTCGAAGTGGGTGCACACCCACTGGTCTGGAGAACGCGCCACGCTCACTCTTATCCACCTGAACAAGGAGGATGAGGGCATGTACACCCTGCGCGTCAACACCAAATCTGGCTTTGACAGCTACTCTGCCTATGTGTTTGTCAGAGGTAAAGTGCCTGAAATCGTCAGCTCTGAAGTATCCGTGAAGATACAAAAGGTGCAAACTGAACGAATATATCACAGATGTAACAGGAATCTGTTCAGTTCTGCTGTGTCTTTAAGTGACACAATGCTGTGTGTGAGGTGTTTGGTTTCCACTGAGGAATGTTGTTTCTATATCTGTCTTCATGACAAGAAAGCCACAACAGAGAGTGTGCTCTGTCTGAACCAAAAGGTTTACACTTAAGAGACAATCTTTTGAATACCATTTTAATAAAGGTAAGAGATAAAGTAAAGTATTTTTGTGAGTTACAGTGCGGCCACACATACTGTAATGACATAAGTAGGTCAGAAGAAGAAAACTGAGTAGGTAATGGAGATGCAGCCTGATTTAGAAACAGCACTACTCACAAGTGTATGTGTGTGTGTGTGTGTGTGTGTATCTTGCCATGCCAGATGCCGAAGTGGAGGTGGAGGGGGTTCCCGTGGCCCCTCTGGATGTGCGCTGTCATGATGCCAACAAGGACTACGTGGTGGTTACCTGGAAGCCGCCAGCGGTGGAAGGCAGCAGCCCCATCCTGGGATACTACATCGACAGGTTGGTCAGCTCCCTCTTCACAATATTTTGTCCATGTTTTACTTGAAATCGTTTCCAAGTTAAATTATAAATCCATTTTATTTAGGGTATAATATCATTCTGTATCCAGGGCAAGTGGCAGAAACTGGATGTTTTTTGTGTGGATAAACTGCAGGCTCATGGCGCTCATCCAAATTTCTCCTAGATTTCTGTCGAGCTGCCATCTTGACACATAAATGTTACCTTCCAGATAAATAACACCTACGTATGTTCCTACCTGCCTGCTGCTGTCAGTCACTCAGTCTGTCACTGTGTGGGCAAGTAGTTTGAATGATGAGGAATTAATGTCTGCAACATTGCAGTTAACCGATGGCATGAAAGGGGATCAGAATATGGGATACACTTTTTCTTGATAATCAAGGGGGGTGTTCACAAGTCTAACTTGTGTATGTTTTATGTCAACAGGTGTGAGGTGGGCACCCACCACTGGGCTCAGTGTAATGATAACCCAGTAAAATACGCCCGCTTCCCTGTCACTGGACTGGTGGAGGGGCGTTCGTACATCTTTAGGGTGAGGGCTTTGAACAAGGAAGGAGTCAGCCGTCCATCCCGCGTCTCTGAGGCTGTGGTTGCCATGGATCCCTCTGACAGAGCCCGTCTCAGAGGTGAGAGACGCCCCAGACTCCCACTGAGACAACAAAGCCAACAGCTGCATTGTGTAATGTGTCCCTTCATGTCTTTCACAACAACAGGACCCTCAGCTCCTTTTACTGGAATGATCAAGTTCACCGAGGAGGACTCCACTGGTATGGCAGCTTCTTCATATCTGATAACTGATGATAGAGAAAAAAGAAATAACTCAGGGAGTCATCCTATTAGATTATTTAACCTTTACTCTGCTTGGCAGCTTGTGGTTTATTCTGGGTATCAACCCTCAGTATCTCTGCAGTTTTGACAAAACTGTGTCAGGTCTGATAAATTGGTCCAGACTGAACCAGCGCTGAGCTCCCCCCTCTGACGTCCACATCCCATCCAGCAGCATCTCCTTCAGTAGTACTGGCAGTAGTGTTAGAAACTCAAACACTTTTCTCACACGTCTTAATCTGACCAGACAAATGTAGACCGTAGACTTGTTTTCTCTGAAAATTATGTATAATTCAACACATCTCCAAACATTTGATTGTAAGTAACAGTTGCCTTATCACCTTATTAATATTTATTTCACAGTATTTATTTTCTGGTGTGTCTAATGGCTTATTTTTAAAGTTTTTGTCTTTAAATACAATAATTACTGAAAGTAGTGGCACTCTGCAAACATGGCTCTTACCAAATGACTTCCTGTTAAATAAAACAACAGATAAGCTTCTAACAGTAAAAACACAATTCACTGAATGAACCTTGCAGGCACTTTAGTTGGGTTGGTGCAAACATCTGTTCTATTTATATGCATGGCACAAATATCAGCCACTGCAGTGTTTCTGGATTTATGCCTCTATGCAGTATTTGGTATTTGCGTATTATTATCCTTTGGGACTTTGTAATGTTTCACAGAAGGAAACTTTCTTAAAGTTCATGTAAAAGTTTGCTTATCCTCCCCAAGGGCTCCTCTCCTCAACCCAGTTCATCCTCTCAGCAGCACTGTCTACTATCACAAGTTTCTTTCAAACGTCCACTCAGTCTAGTTTACACATTCAACAACTGTGTTGGTGAAATTCAGCTGCCAGTCTAACTCACCTATCATAAGTGTAAGTGACCTGGTTGAAGTGACTGTCACCAAATAACTCTTTCCTCCTCAGTGGGCGTGGTCCCTGGAGAACCAACCGATGTCGTCGTTACTGAGGCAACCAAGAGTTACGTGGTGCTCGCCTGGAAGCCACCAGTCCAGAGGGGCCACGAAGGAGTCATGTATTACATTGAGAAGGTGAGAGGAAATGGAAAAGTGTCTCTTGGAAATACATTAGTTTAAATTAGTAATCAGACACACTTGTAACTGCTAAACAGACAATTTATGTTGCAGATGAATGTAAATTGGTCCTTTCTGCCATAATTATTATTTGCAAATGAAGGGTTTCCATCTTTTTCAATGCAATAAATCACTCAACTTTTATTTACCGTATTTTCCGGACTATTGAGCGCACCTGTCTATACGCTGCACCTGTCTATGAGCCGCTATTGAATTTATTCGAACAGTTTCATGTGGTCCACTCTGACCGGGTCTGATGTGACGAGGCTAAATGTATCGGCGGCACGGAGCTTGCTAGCTTGTGAAAAGCTAACGAGCTTCGTGCCGCCGATACATGTGTCGGAAAAAAGTAGCGGCTTGTAGTCCGGAAAATACGGTAATTTTTCTGTTATGAAGGCCTTTAATAACTCTTTTGCACTGCTAAGATCTAAATTTGAGGTGGCAGGAGATGATTGTCGGCATATTTGGAAAGACAAAAGGAAAAATATTTCTACTGCACCAAATTAGCTTATTTTTTTCTTCTTTGATTCTCTGATTGGATAATTTTAATATTAAATGACACAATGAATAGGTGGAATATTAGCATGTGGAGATTTACCTCATTCTACCTTACTTTTTATATAAAGTTACATTTGACTTATTATGAGGGTCTTGCTACCTGTGGCCACTTCTAACATTTCACAACCTCAGTATGTTTCAGAGACCGACATGTGGCACAGGGTGAACACCAGTATGCCAGTCAAGTCTCCCCGCTTTGCCCTGTTTGACCTGGCAGAGGGAAAATCCTACAGCTTCCGTGTGCGCTGCTGCAACTCGGCCGGTGTGAGCGAGCCCTCTGAAGTCACAGGAGAAATCATAGTGGGAGATAAACTGGGTGAGACAGCAAACCTCACAGCTGTGTCAGTCCTGGTGCTGCAGACAACGACTTTTTCATATTACTTGAAATATCACTGGTTTAATGTGCAGCTCTAGTTCTTCATTAGGGACTGCTGCATCTTTACTTTGTCTTACTGTGACTGCAATTAGTCCGGGATTTTTGTTGTCTTACCGCTCTCTCTCCATCGCCAACAGACCTGCCGTCAGTTCCAGGCAACCCAGTGGCCGCCAGGAACACCGACACCTCTGTGGTGGTCTTCTGGGGGGCCTCTAAGGAAGCCACTCACCTGCTGGGATATTATATTGATTGCTGTGTGGTGGGCACTGATGTCTGGATGCCTTGCAACAATAAACCTGTCAAGCAGACCAGGTGGGAAAACACAGGTCACTCATGACGAGGAAAGAAAATCAGATATCTTCAAACTGGAGGTGTATTGATGGACTATTAATCACAGTGAAATCAGTTTGACTGTGCTCGTTTTTGCCTGTGGTGTTTAACCAGCTAGCCTACAGTAGATAGTGATACCAAAGTTTTTAGGGAGATTGCAAATCTATGTTTTTTTGGAGCTAGAAGTGACCATATTTAGATTATTTGGATATGAAGGGAGGAGTGAGGAGGCGAGTTTGACCTTTGAACCCGATGACACTGCCCAGTGTGAGACCCGAGCTCAGCATTTGTCTCATTTGGTCTTCTTTTTGAAGCCTTATGTCTACTTAATTCTACTTCTTTTATATGGACATTTTATATATCACACTACTAATAAGTATTACTTGTTTTTTTCCATTTAAATTTTTATTGCTTTTTCATGAGCATATATAAAAACAACATACATGAAATAACAAAACATTAACATAACTGCCGGTACACTGCTGATACTCTACTATCTTAGTACTCTCTACATGAAAAGTAAAACCAAAACACAATATATACAGGTCATCCACTCAATGAAAAAAAAAACAACTATCAAAATGGTGAGACATTTCAGGGATTACCATCATTGCTGATCTCTATCAGTTGCTATGTGAGTCCAGAAGTGATTCCAGGAAGTGGTCCCATCATCCATGTTACCTTTCAATCTGTTGAGCATTGACTCATAAGATGCTGTCTCAGTCATTGTGTTCGCCCAATCTCTCACACTGGGGTGGTTTACCGTTTTCCATTGTCCCAAAATAATTCTACATGCTGTGATGAATCCAATAATAACAGAAAAATCAACTTTTGTGACGCCTGGTATCTGGGATTTGTCCCCGAAAAGTCATAGCTCAGGAGAATTTTTGATCCATACCAGCTACCTAGCACCTCTCCAACTTTTATCCAAAAAGGTGCCACAAGAGGACATTCCCATAAACAGTGCAGGAAGGTTCCCACCTCTGTTTTAAATAAGAATTAATCCCAGAGTCTATTATATAACTGTATATTAAAAATTGTATATGTTTGATTGAGTGAAAATACAGTTGTACCATAACCTACCTAGTTAAACCCAGTGAGGTATGGTGTGTCCAGAGCCCCAACCTTCATATTACTAAAAGTCTAACCTCTGAATGCAATGATCTTCTCTTCATTCTGTGTAGGTTTGTGTGCCATGGTCTGACCACCGGGGTAAACTACGTGTTCAGGGTAAAAGCAGTCAATGCAGCTGGATACAGCCAGAGCTCCAACAATTCTGATGCTGTGGTCGTACAGGCTGCCATCTGTGAGTGTCCTCATCATAATTCATCTCTATTGTTCACTTTGCCTGTGGCGTTGAACTTTCTCCCCCTCTGTTGTCTACTCCATCCTCCCAGCTATTTTTAAACATTTATTTATTCAGAGATTGGCTGTTGGGTATTCACACTTTTTTCTAAGAGAATCTCACTGAGATTCCCTTAACTCATATTTGTTTGTTTTACTCTCACCACTCTTTTCATTGTAACCCAGAAATCTTAAATGTTTACTATCATCTTTTTATATATTGTCTGAGATTTTAACACTCCATGCAGCAGAACTCATGTATTCTTGACTTTGATTTATTAAAATAGCAGATATTTATGCATCTTCTAGTTGATATATTGCACGAGCCTGCATGGCATACTCATCACTAACGATATATGTTTTTCCATTTTCCAATTTTTGCAATTTTTTGAGTGACAAGCTTATCATGTTTTACTCTGCTTTTCCTTAGTCTAAGTATGGAGTTCTGTATAAACTTGATTTTTGCTTGAGTTCTGTTTTGCTGTTTGATAACTCTTCAGGGTGCCTCTTGGTGCATGGCCAAGATGAAGGCTAAAACAATGTGTTCTTAAAGAGCATGATCCTAATGAGAGTCTCGTCTGGCTTCCTCAGTGTAAGTAATTTATCCTTTACAGTGTGTGCAAAGCATGCAGCATGTTTAACTGCAGCACTAGTAATTGCTGTTATAGCTCAACATTAATAACCATGTACATCTGTGTAGTTTTATTTGGCTGATGCCAGGCCATCTGTATCAGATTATATATGATTATGAGTTTTTCATTCAATGAATAGTGTCCGCATATTTTAAAATCATCTTCTTTGAAGCACTTTTTAATGTTTTTTTTTCTTCCAATTAATGCTGACCAGCTTCTCTACTCCCACTGCAGCTATACCAGGGAAGCCCAGCGGCGTGACCCTGCTGGAGGCCGTCAGGGACACCATGGTGCTGGGATGGACCGAGCCCGCTAACAACGGAGGAGCCGACGTCAGGGGATACTTTGTGGACTACAGGACTGTGAAAGGAGACGTTGTTGGGAAATGGCATGAAATGAACCTCAAGGCACTGACTACAACCTCCTATAAAGTAAGGTCTTGTTCTTCAGGCAGCCATTGATCACATTTGGAAAGAATTTGATTAGACTTGACTGTGAATCACTATATCATCCTTACCTGCTGACAAGCTAGGAAGCAGTTTTAACCCATGGCCATGTTGTTTACGATTACTGCTCAGTAATTATTATACCATTTTTGTAATCGTCTCTAAACATTTGCACGTCTTTCTTTTAGGCTGAGAACCTGAAGGAGAACGTCTTCTACCAGTTCCAAGTGCGAGCAATGAACATGGCAGGAGTGAGTAAAGGGTCTCTGCCCAGTGCAGCTCTGGAGTGCAAGGAGTACACCCTTACTATCCCAGGTATGACTCACAATATGATCACACAAATGCAATTAATGCACAGGAAATTAGTGCTGGTAGATATTAGAATATTATCAGTTCAAAAGTTAATCAACTGCCCAATAAACAGAAAGGAAATTGGCAACTATTGTGATGATGTATTAATTATCTGATCTAATTTTCCAATCAACATTACAAGAAAAAATATGGAATATTACAGTGATGATGTAAATTTAAATAAGGATGTCAACTACGATGATGCAGTGATACCAGACACACAAAGAATTCAGATAATAGTTTGTTAAATCATTTTTTATAGACCAAAGTCTCACATAGAGATTCAGTTCATGAAATAATCAGAAGTATTTTGTACAATATAACCTATAAAGCTTTCTAATGAATATATCAGAATAAAATAGAATTGCATTTCAAATATAGGCTAAATCACTTGATGTCTTAAAATACCGTTTTATTTTTTTCCAGTGGTTGCTATATTGTAGATATGTATCAAATATGTTATTATTTACAGTTACAGTTTGGTAGAGAATCCAAAATTATCCTCAGACCATTCAAACTTCCTCATTTATCCTCCAAGGTCCTCCCGTTGGGCTTCACGTGCTGGAGGTTCGTGACACCTCTGTCGTCGTCCTGTGGGAACCACCTACGTTTGATGGCCGCACTCCTGTCAACGGCTACTACCTGGACCTCAAGGAGGCCTCCGCCGGGGAGGAAGGCTGGAAGGCTGGCCATGAGAAGGCCAACAAGGGCAAATACACGAAGGTGATGCTTAGGTTGTATTTTGAACAACGTGAAAAATGAACGTGGAATAATAAATAAAGCGTCGTTTTAAATTGTCCAACTCCTGGTGTGCTGATTCAGGTGACCGGGCTGAAGGCTGGTACATCCTACGTCTTCCGTGTGCGTGCTCAAAATCTCGCTGGAGTTGGAAAGCCCTCAGCAGTCTTGGGTCCAATCTTGGCCCAGACTCGCCCTGGTGAGTGTGGTTGTTACGTAACTCACACATTCAGTCGCGTGGTGTTCCCACGCAGGTCTGGAAAGTCTGGAAAAATTGCTATTTCTCAGTAGTGACACATGACTTGACTTTTTATATATCTCTAAGCTGACAGTTGTGTCTTACATTTTTTATTTCTTGCTCATTTAAAGACTGAGATCTGTTGTGCCAGCGATGCTCTCGTAACGTTACTATTTATTCATCTCCCTCTTAGGCACCAAAGAGATTTATGTGGATGTTGATGATGATGGTGTGATTTCTATGGTCTTCGAGTGCTCTGAGATGAAAGCAGACTCCCAGTTTGTTTGGTCTAAGAATTACAAGGAAATCACCGACACCTCTCGCCTGACTATTGTTCAGGAAAAGGGCAAGTAAGTATCCTTTAAGTACCCAGGGAACCCAACAAGTGTCTCCACTCCACAGCATTACCATCCATCTTGTCAGTTTAAAACCAGCAGCACTCCTTTCTCTTTGTTCACTTTCTGTCGTTGTGTCCTTGTCTTCAGATCCAGAGCTATCTTCAACAGTCCCTCCCTGGAGGATCTGGGCACCTTCTCCTGCATGGTAACCAACACTGACGGCATTTCCTCCAGCTACACACTCACTGAGGAGGGTGAGTCAGCCCACAGTCTCGGCTGTGTGCTCTGCTGTCTGTTATCCTGTTTCAACAGCTGCTTCAAATTAACCTCAGCTACACTGGGGTATATGCGTGCTTGTCTCGAAGGTTGTCTCAGATCATTCACTGCTGTGTATCTGTCAGTTTACAGAGGGCGTGATATTCATCAAGTTTGCTGTTGTGTTAGGACATATATAGATTTTTTTTGCCTTATTTGACAGGTCTCAAGCGTCTTTTGGACATCAGCCATGAACACAAGTTCCCTGGTAATGCCAATACATACTTTTCTCTTCCACCAACCCAGAATTTATGTTTTATTTGCTATCAAATGCAGTGTATGGTTTGGAAATGTGCTGTCAGTTCCTCAAGAGCTTCAAAAACTGTGCTACTTTGCAGTTATTCCCTTCAAAAATGAAATGGCCATGGAGTTGCTTGAGAAGGGTCGTGTGCGATTCTGGACTCAGGTGGAGAAATGCACTGCTGCCTGTGAAGTGGAGTACGTGTTTAATGATGTCATCATCACTCAGGGAAAGGTAGGAATTGTACTCCAATCTAGTTTACTTCTACTTTCAAAAGCTGATCTTGCAATCTTACAACAAGGCTTTATCGCTTCCAGAAATACTCGATGAACTTCAACAAGTCCACTGGCATCATTGAAATGTTTATGGACTCACTGGAAGTGACTGATGAGGGTACGTTCACCTTTAACCTGGTGGATGGCAAGGCTAAGGGTACAACCAGTCTGGTGCTAATTGGAGATGGTAAGCAATTTTCTGCCTAACGCCTGCTAAAATATTTACTTCCACATTTATGTTATGTTCATATTTGTTAGTGGATACAGATGAGACAGTACATCCTGCAGATTACTGAATGATTCTGTTGAGTGTGTTTTCTTTGCTGCAGTTAAAGTATATATCCATTGAGGGGCAGCAGAAGACAACCTTTCCTTACTGTCTTTGCTTTATTTTTGATGGAGCTGATTTTCTAATGCACTTTTCAGTGATGGAAAAAATAAGAGTTTAATGCTCTGCTGCTAAACATAAATCTTTTCTTTCTCTTTCAGAATTCAGGGAGCTTCAGAAGAAATCTGAATTTGAGAGGGCAGAATGGGTCAGGAAGCAAGGTGAAGAATCTCACTCCTCCAATATAAAAGCTTAATGCTAATTACACAAGCAGGTTTTTATAATTTTTTTCTATTGGTTATCCACAGGTCCTCACTTTGTCGAGTACCTTGACTTCGCTGTTACTCCACAGTGTGATGTGCTGTTGAAATGCAAGGTAATTAAAGGAGGTCAATATTTCTTTTAAAATCGAGCAAACAGGTGATGAAACCTCATCCCTCGTCTCTTCTTTCTTCCACAGATTGGAAATGTCAAAAAAGAGACTGAGATCACTTGGTCCAAGGACGCCATCGAGATTGCAGAGGATGATGAGGACGCTAAGAAAATCGAGAGACAGGACGGCGATCTGACCTTTAATATTGGAAAGGTCAGCCGTTAGACGGAGGCTGTGGTTTCTGAGGAGCTGTGAGCTTATGAGTAGAGAGCTACGAGCTTCGCTTATGCAGCTGTGCTTCTGTTGTAGAGCTTGACTAGATGTCGCGCTGCCAACCATCCCTCTCTGACACACACAGTCATAAATGATGGAACACGTTTAAACATATTCACCTTCCTACGTCTTACAGGAGTCAGCATATTGTACATGTGAATCTGATGTATTAGATGCAACTGACTCCCTTTTGAAACTTTTGAGGATTTAAAAATTTTTCAGGTTGATCGTTTAATGTCAGTGCAGCTTATGAAATATCTGTGTGATTGATTCTTTCACTTCATCTTTAACAGTGTTTTCAGTTTGACTCCTCTTGCACACCTACTCAAACATTTAAAAGCTCCATTTGTGAAAATATCTACCGTATTTTCTGCACTATAAGGCGCATCAGATTATAAGGCGCACCTTCAATGAATGACCTATTTTAAAACTATTTTCATATATAGGGCGCACTGCATTATAAGACGCATAGAATAGAAACTACTGTAGTGGCTGGGGTTGTGTTATTATCCATCTAGATGAAGCTGCACTAAAGTGAATGTCAACAAAATAGATAAGTCAGTCAGTCAAACTTTATTAATAGAAAACAAACCAACGTTCTGACAACTCTGTTCACTCCCAAAACAAGCTAGTGCGTTCACAATACGGTACTGTACGTACCGGTAGCTCTTACTGGTATTTGCGCCGCCTTCGTTGAAAACAATGTATTTCCAACTCCATTTGTCACAGTTCAAAGCTACATGAACAGCTGTTTTATTTTTTTCTCCGAGGTAACGTCAGTGACGTAGTATTATCTTTTGCCAACAGCAAGGTACAACAGGTAGTGCAACTTTTTATCACGTAGTTAGTGCATCACAAACATGGAGGGAACTTTTCCCTGATTCAGTAAAAACGTAAAAGAAATAGTCTGATACCGCTACGGTAAATCAAACATTAGTGTAATCACTATGTACGCCCCCTGACTATTGTAGCCATAATTAACCAATATTGATCCATATATAAGGCGCATCGGATTATAAGGCGCACTGTCAGTTTTTGAGAAAATTAAAGGCTTTTAGGTGGAGCTTATAGTGCGGAAAATTTGGTAATCTGCTTTATCCGGTGCCAGTGAAGTTATATTGATGTTTCATTGAAAGTGTAAAAAAAATGTTCCTCATTAGGAGAGGGTTGGCGTCATTGCATGAGCTCTTGTTAGTCGCATCTGCAGTAACTGGCTTATCTGTCTAATCCACAGTGGGTTATTAAGCAAGAGAAAGAGCAACCAAAGGAAAGGAAAAAACCAGCTGCAGTGGACGTTCCCCCGCCACCAAGACCTAAAGTCTGGACATAATCTATCTGCCATAAGTTGACGCCTGACTTCTCCCCGTGTCCTCCCTCGTCTTACCTTTTTCATGTTTTCCTCCATCTTTTCCATGTTTTCCCTCTAATGCCTGCAGCATCACTGGCAGGAGAAAAGCTTGCCTTTTCGGTTTAATTGGTCTCTGTCTGGCTCCTCTACTGTCTGTTATCTATCCTGAGAATTACATTGTATTCCCCTCTGTTTGCAGTTGAAGGGAGCTCATTATTGCCTCAAGGATACTAATGTGAGTTTTAATTCCAACCCTAGATCTCCAAGCATGACATGGGTATTTATGACGTCTACCTGAGGGACGACAGAGGCAAAGATAAGAGCTCCTTCAAACTGACAGATGCCGGTAAAGTCTCCATGAATTTCATGTGCAGAAAATCAAGTGGAAATCAGTGCTGGAAAAAAGTGAAACCAGTGAACAGGACATTAACTGCTGTTGTCATCGTTTTTTTCTCCCCAGGATACCAAGCTGTAATGAATGAGCTGTTCAGGGTTATTGGTGAGTCATTAAAATTCCCACTTACCAAGCTGCCATGAAATACATATAGACCACACACTCAGTAAATCTTTCCTCAGCACAAACATTTTATTGCTTCCTCTATATGGTGACCATGAGGTGTAAATACATGTCTGTGTTTGCCATTTACCCCTCCAGCCAATTCTTCCACTGAGATCAAAGTTACCAGCACTGAACACGGCATCATCCTCTACTCCGAGGTCACTTATCACCATGAGGACCTGCGTGTCAATTGGCTCCTCAAGTATGTAAAATTCACCCTGTTTACCTTCATAATTGACATCCTTATGTAAATTTGCACTCTGTCGTACTCATCCAGTTATTTCACAAAATACATAAAACCATCTGAATGCAAGCTTATTAAAGTCTGTAGTTTAATGTAGCGCTTAACAAACTTTGATATCAGACACTCTGACAACAAAATTTGACAAACACTACAATATATTTCCATCCTTGTACTTGTACTTGGTGTGTATTTATCAGGGGCAACATAACAACACAATGAACACACAACATGCTGTAAATGTGTAATATTAGGCCAAAGAAGAGACATTGATAAAACCAGAAAACAACATCCTCAAAGAGTTACAAAACAGACACTTATGAGAACAGCAGAAAGGACTAAACATTACAAAGAATCAAAAAGCTAGAATCTTATAGGCAAATACTGCAAACACATGAATCTGGCATTAAAAAAAGAAAAGAGACAGAAGGCAGTCAGCATTACCTAACAGCCTGATTTGTATTTTTCATTTAATATTGAGTGAAAACGGAGCAAGACTGTGAATATATCACACACAAGAACGGCATGTGCGTATTTTACCATATTATCCAAGCTTATAAGTTTGTGTTTTTGTAAAATGTCACAATAATGATGACGCTACAGCTTCTTGTCTATGACTTTCAAAGGTTATAGTCTAAAACTCTGCCTTTGTCTGTGCTCTTTTGACAAATGGTATAAAAACAAACCTCAGATGGAGACAAAATCTCACCCTGTGTGTTGTTCTGTTATGATGTGGAGCTTTTAAGGGTCAGGTGCAATTGTGCCTCACTGTTTGAATCTTGCTTTTCAGCTTGCTGGCTCCTAAAACTGAAAGGCTTTAGTAAATAAACAGTCCAGCATTGCTTGATCTCTGTGTTCCTAATTTCCTCATCAGAGATGCTAAGATTGCTGCTTCAGAGAGAGTTAAGGCTGGAGTCACAGGAGAGCAGCTTTGGCTTAAGATCAATGAGCCCACAGAGAAGGACAAGGGCAAATACACCATGGACATCTTTGATGGCAAGGACGGTGTAAAGAGAGCCTTTGAACTAACTGGCAAGGGTGAGTGAAACTTTAAAAGTCAATAATTACATCCTATTAACTTTAAGCTATTCTTATGCTCATGTAACTGAGTAATAATTGTGGATTTTTTCCTGGTGTAGCATGGCAGGAAGCATTCGAGGAATTCCAAAGGCTCAAGTAAGTAAACAAACTCATCTGTCTCCATCCTTCTTTTGTGTATCTCTGCTTTTCTGTCTGAAGAGGATGTTTACACAAACAAATAGTAACAGTCATCACAGACTTAAAATAGATTCTATGTACTTTGTAACCCCTTTCAGAAGCACTCAAAACACACTTCCTGGTATTGTAGAGTTTAGTGATAACGGTGATACCATTTTAAGATGCTTCTGACAATGTCTGTCTCCTTCCTTCCGTAGAGCGGCAGCCATCGCAGAGAGAAGTAAGTGGTTATTTATGCTCCAAAGAGACACTGTGCTATGAAATTATGTAACATTTTCTGGATGTAGAGGCCTCATGTTTAATTTTTAACCTGGGGAGGTCTGTGGAAGTGAAGATCTCAGTATTGAATGTGGGCTTTCCTGCAGCTGGATTGACCACACTGGTGAAAGGGAACATGTTTGGTTGAGTGGTTCATTTTTCGGTTGAAAATGCAGTGTTGGTGAATTCAAATGCTCACAGACTGACGGTTGACAGTCTTAGCTCACTCCTGTATTTCTTGCTTTAGACCGTGCTCGTGTTGTTGGAGGTTTGCCAGATGTGGTTGCAATCCAAGAGGGCAAGGTAGATAAATCAGATATTCACTCTTATTCTATTATTTTTATTTTTAACTGTGTCCAACCTGTGTGAGTCTATTTTGTCTGATAAAATCTCCTGTGGAATCCATGATTGTGTGACACACGTCAATCCCCTGCAAAACCTCTCTTCTCTTATTTAGTCCCTGAACCTGACTGGCAACGTCTGGGGCGAGCCTACGCCTGAGGTATGCTGGACAAAGAACGATAAGGAGCTGGTATCTGACGACCACTACAAACTCAAGTTCGAGCACGGCAAGTTTGCCAGCATCACGATCGCCGCCGTCACAACGGCTGACTCCGGCAAATACGCCCTCGTGGTCAAGAACAAGTATGGCAAAGAGGCTGGCGAGTTCACCGTCAGCGTGTACAACCCAGAGGATGAGGAGGAGAAGAAAGACTAAAAGGGGATGCGGTTTAATGATATCAGGAAGAAAAGATTAACAACTGAGCTGTCTCCAAAGCATTTTACCCCGGCACATGCCGGTGCAACAAAGCAGTCAAATAAATCATGAATACAGCTGCTTCCTCCCGAGTCTTTCATGTGCTGGGCTAAAGAGCTTTGGGTATTGCTTGTCAAGGAAGCAAACAATGAATGTGATGCAGAGGGAATAATTCTGTGCTTGTAGTTGCTTGACTTGTCTTATGTCACTTGAGGCTAGCAGTTAATGTAATGTATGGGTGGTTGACCTGTCATTAATCTCTGTTTTAAAAACAGTGTGACAGCCAGCAAAATCAACACGCTGTATTCTTATAATATTACAGTATTACATTTGGGTAACCTTTGACCTCTCAAACCACAACATCCTTAGGTTTTCATACTGTTAAAAAAGAATAAAGGAAAGATTGTGATGAACTTCTTTTTCACTGGATAAATGTGTCAGCAGAAATGTCACAGGTTCCACTGATCAGCGCTTTTGGTGTCTATTTATAAACTGCTGTTATGTCCAAATTGTATTGTGCGTGTGTGTGTGTACTGCCTGCAAGCTACAAGTGTAAGTGCACACAACTGTTCGTAGAAGAGCAGGTAAACACTGATGACGTGGAGAGTGAGTGTGTCAACACATGCAGCAGCAGTCCATACTAGTTCATTTAAGGTGCAGCCTATGGGGCAGTGTGCAAAGTAGTACAGGCATAACTGACATACTTTTGGACGAGCTTTTTTTCAAAGCTTGTCGTATGAGTACCAGATACTGCCAGAAAAGTGTGTGACAAGTGGGGGATGGGGGGATGCTATATTCCAGGTACAATAGAAGAAAAAAAAACAGATAAACGCCCTTGCAGCATTTGGTTTGAGGCTGTGTATCTAATGAGATGAGTTACACATACAGTTGGTGTATCTTCAACTTGAGGTTTCCTTTTGTTTTTACATAATCTCCCACAGACAGTTCATTCATTGAGAGAAATGCCTTCACTGGAGGTAAATAACTGGAAGGATTAAGGCATCTGAGAGGGAGCAGCTTGCTTTTAGTGCTTAAAGTGGAATCCTTGGTCCAAAATTTCAAATTAAAGTCACCTCTAACCCAGATATGCATTCCTTTGTGCAATATCTGTCAATAAGTATCTTCTGAAATTGAATTGTTGAGGGCAAAGTCTAACTATGTATTACCAGAGTGCTCCTAAATTGCACTCCGTTGTATGAGGGATTAAACCGAAGTGTCCCAGCAGCTGTGTGAGCGCGCGACCACTGTGCGGCTCCCCGTCCCATCAACTTCAGCTGCCAGCCGCACCAGTCGGTCACGGTGGTCCAGGCACGGACACGTCAGGAGGCTTGTGAGTGAGGAGTTCCACGGGCAGAGATATGGGGACTCACTGAACACCACCGTATCCTCCTTCACCGGTAGCATCCCGCTGAAGTAACCGAGAGGTGAGTGCTTTAGGACGATTTTAGCCCGTTTCACAGCAGCTGCCTGTGATGATGCGTATCTCTGTCTGCTAACGTTAGCTAGCATCATACAGTCTGTGGCTAGCATGTAAGCCGTGGCTAACGTTTTCTTCAGCTACGGTGGATTCATTGGGCAACGGGAAACATAGCGGCTGTATTGGAAATGTATCCAGCGCGGAGTAAATGATTATATTTTCATTTCAAACCGGACACCGAGCCGAGTGACTCTCCAACGTTTCGCCGTTAACGGTAACGATAACACTCAAGCTAGCTAAGGGTTAACAAGCTGGCACACAGCTAGCTGAGCTCCATTCATTTTACCCAACGTCTACTTTATTTTTCCATTATGGCTTGAATTTGTACTCATGGAAAGCACTATTTATCTAAATAGTCGAGGTTTAAGTTCGTGTTTTCTGTTCGTTTATTTCCGCAATTTGCTCCCAGTGCTTGTGTACGAGGTGACATTTTAAATCAACGATATGTCAGCGTTAATCTCTGAAATAATCATTTTTAGCTCGAACAGCTAAGGCTAATGTTAAAACTGTAGGATTTACGTATTTGTGTGAATTTACGTAGTAGTTAAGTAGTTACAGAAGTGTTTGCTTTCAAGCAGTGCTGACACCTCACCAAACAAAACACCTGCCTGTGGGTGGTTTCCAAAAACACTATTTCTCGGAGCCTCTAGTTTTCAGCTAGGTCTTATGTAAATGTATAATGTCAGAGATCGTCACACTGATACCGTTATAGTCATAAACATCCAGGGGTTTGGATCCAAGTCCTTTTTGTCTTAACTGACCAAAAAACTTATATGAATCTATCTATCTATCTATCTATCTATCTATCTATCTATCTATCTATCTTCCTACCTCATTGAGCAGTGCATTAACATTTATTATTATAAACGCATTTGCCAGGATTGAATTGTTTACTCCCTAACATGACTTCAGTTCTCAAATAAATCAGTTGTCCACAATTATTAAGATCTTGTTGAAACTTTTAGAAATTTAAAGTATTGACTCAATTATAATTTTTTGATGTTATAGTTGTTAAATATTAGAACCTCCTCTCCTACCACTGTAATACATTACAGTGTAATAACTCTCTAGACTACACCCCCCAAATGAACCTGAAAGTTGAATGACAGCACTAAAGATGAACTGACTGCAAGGCTGTTGTTTCCCATTCATTAGACGGTGAACCTAATAACCTGGCAACGTTTATTCTTCACTGAAAAGAAAACAACAACATTGTTTTAGGCTTCTTCTTTGTCACAGGGTGTAGCCTCAATTCTACTTGGCAGAATTAGTGTCAGGCTTCGACCATTTACTGCATGTGTCACCAAATACTCAGCACCCGGGAATTTAGAAAAGAAGGAATAGATTTGTCACTATGATGAAAAATCAGTTTTTCTGCCCTGCAGAAAGTATAAAAATGAGAGTCTGCCTGTGTTGTTTGTCATGGCTTTAGCTTACACACATAATGAGTGGGCTGGTTTTGGTGCAGTTTGGGGTAACCTAATACTTGAAAGAGCGTAACATGAACCTTGTGTGGTCTGGTTGGTTGGCTCAGGATTCTTTTGTCACCCAGTCAAAGCAAATGTACAGTGGATCGTTCCAGATGTAAACAATAATTTTGTAGTGACAGTAACTAAGACCTTGAAATTATTTTTTGCTTTATTATTTGTAACTCTGTACACTGTAAAGGGCGAATACTTTTTACTCCTTTAACATTTGATTTCTAAAAGAAGAATGATCGTTTATTTATGCATGTCAAATTCATGAATACAGAACAGATCCTAGCCCAGGGGGAGGAGGACAAGCTAACAGCCCTCGACTCAGTAGGTCTGTGTGTTTTCTTTGGTAGTGTTTACAAAAGGCTTAGCAGATGGGACAGTGAGGTTGAGGCCTTTTTGGAAGAGCCTCATGCATTATGTTCATCTTAGGCTATCACTTAGGAGCTGAACCAGGCAGGGGGAAGCTGGAAGCCAGAGCAGGCATAACCTCCTGATGACACAAACATGTTTGTATTCATCACTCCTTGCACTGAAGCCTCAGGCCTATGTGTGCTACATTTAGATATGGAATTTATACGTGCTATATGTATATTTTAACAATCTTTATTAATATTTAATGTTAAATTATCCCTGCAGAGATTGTGCCGTTGATATTTACATAACTTTCACCGGTTTTATTTTATGGTCACATGTCCAGGATGTCACACTAGTTGAATAGTAATAAGCAATAAATGATTAACATCTTGAAGTCCAGTGTACTGAATATCCCATTGGTTGGCTCAAGTCGCCACTCAATGTCATTAACTTCCCACCCCCCTCTTCCCCCATTTTGATTAGTCATGCACAATAACAAGCGCACGCAGCAAAGATTGTAACGTACATGTGACAGAGTGAGAACGTCACGCTCCAGAGTACTGCTTGTTTTCTCCCCTGAGCTTATCAGGGGAAAACATTGCATCGGCGTTAACAGGAATGTGCTGTCCCTTATCAGCCATACACTGCCACCTTAAAGAGGCCATCCCATTGGCTAAACTCCTGGTGTCCTGTCAGCTGACTGAATGTCAAGTGCACATCCTGCAAAGAGTAGTCCAAAAGCAGGATGACATACTTTATGACAGTGTTGCATAATCGCCTCTGGCTCCAGATAATGTATCTGTATTTACTCCTGGGAGGGTTACTCCAAGGTGATTAGGTGGGACATACTTGAGATTGGATTCAGGATGACAGGGAGACATTATCATCTTAATCTGAGGAGGGAAAACGCTGGTCCCAGTGGAGTATCTTGAGGTGGGTATAGTAAGATCTAGTACTCCAGTAGGAGTGATGAAGAGACAGAGATCCTGGGGAAACGGGGAGCTCCAGGAAAGCACCACAGAGGACAACACAGATACCAGTGAACAGGATGAGTCCCCGTCCCTGAGGTCATCATGGTCCCTGGTGAGTCGGCGCTGACAGGTTTCCGAGTTGGCCTGACACAGTTAGTCATCTTGTTTTGTTTGGTTGGCAGGTTGCTTGGCTTGTTAGCTCATTGTTGTAGCCAAGCCTTGTGGTTAAACTCCAAACCGCAGTGAATCAGATGGATTGATGATAAGTTTAGGTTGCCAGGAATGAATGGGATGTCTGGTGTACTGCATATTGAGGCCAGTTCTGTGCCCTCATACTTCCTAGTTCACAGTGAAAAGATATGCATAGAGGCAGGTGAAGCCTGTTTGTCACATGTGACAATCAGCTAGATAACTAAATACTGATGCCTTTTTTTTTTTTATACCTTTTTTTAGTTTTTTATTTTTAGCCTTTATTTAACCAGATAAAAAACCCATTGAGATCCAGATCTCTTTCACAAGACCTCCTTTGTAAGTGTAATTTTTGCTTTTAGTGTGCAATATTTCTAGTTGTCTAATAACATTTATAGACATTTGGGCCGTTGTTATTTCTGTCTTCTTCATGTCTGTCTTGTGCAAACAGTGTTGTGGTCCAAGGGACTACAGCTTTCCTGTCACTGAGACTCTGTGGTGTCAAATTGAAAGTAAAAGTAACTTCTATGTCGTCCTCCAAATAAAACTTTATAAAGACTCAAGCATACATTGAACTGACCAATAGCATGCCACATTTTATTGATCAATGAAGTTATTGATTGATGAAGTTACAGTTAAGATGTGCTACTTTTTAAGCTCCAGGCTATGTTTGAGTTCACTGAATCCGCTGTATGGTTGTTTTCGTCTACCTGGTTAATACTTAGGTAGTGCTGCATGATTAATGAATCAAAGTTGGGATCCCAGCCTGTGAAATTATATAACACCAAAGGCTGCAGTTTACAACCTTCTGTTGTTTCTGTGTAATCTGCTTATTATCTCTGCCCATAATGTAAAGGCGACAAATCAGTCTCTGATTAGCCAGTGAGGTCGTGATCACATGACCTGGTGGGCAGAAAGAAATGCTAATGAGCAGGTTGGCTGGACAGCACAGACAAAGTTTGATGAATGCATGACATTGAAGCCCTGACAGGTAAAGAGACAGCTGACAGCCAGCCTGGAAGTCCCGGGAAACACAGAAAACCATCACAGTCATGAATGTGATTACATTTTCGTCAGAGCCTCGCACAGATATAAAGAAATCATGGCCTCCATAGCCTGCTATATAAGCAAGTGGTTTACATTTGAATGAGTGAACATTTGTTGATATGAATAATATCCAGTTTATTTTTAGAAGAGGTTCATTCATGTTTGTGTTCCAGCCTGCCTAATATCCTGCAGCTCTATTGTTGAGTCACTTTGCATGTGCCAGTCCTCACTGCACTGAATCAGTGTTATTTACCATGACATCACTCACAGTTTTCAGACAATATGGATCTGGTTTAAACTTGCTATATTTGTCTACTGGTTTGATGGAAACTAAAAACACACAGTCTGCTTAACTTCTCATGAGCTTGACTGTAGACGGCAGACTATAAAACTCAATGTGGTGTGTTTGTTTTGATGCTTTGATTCACATGGTAAACACATACTTACCACATGCTTCTATTTTTTTCCTATAGCTGGTAGCTACTGTCACATGATTGGCAGCTAAAAAAAAGCACATTGTCACAGTATTGATGTTGGTACTCTTGAACAGTAATTTTGTGAATGTCAACAAAGGCCAAAACTTTTTTTCTTTTTTTTTTTTATCCTTTTTGTGTACAAATATGGAGTGAAGTTCCTAGAAAGAAGCTTTGTGTTCCTGTGCTTCCTCCTGAATCCTCCCAATAAATCATCTGAAGCCTTCTCCAGTTCTTTGAACAGTCATCTTGCTGTGATGGCTGCTCGAGTTTCACAATGTTTATCTGTCTGGTTGTGATTAAATACGCAGTCTCTGCATCTAGGCGTCCATTTTTTTTCTTATTGCGGCCTATTCTTCAACTGACTCTCTGATGAAAACACCATGGCAGTTGCACATATTCCATGATGCCACTCTTACACAAATGCCCCCATTCTCTAC
>OOFC01051384.1:42668-65907 GCA_900323345.1 Pseudochromis fuscus
ACACACACACACACACACACACACACACACACACACACACACACCTCCCCTTGCACCCCCATCACTGTTCTCATGGCTAGACTCAGAACAAAAGGTCAGTGTGAGATAGGAGCATTTCAGGTTACATAAAGCCAATGAAGTCAGCAGGGGAATGTGTTTACAGGCCCCACTAAACTAGACCCTGACCCGGGTAAAACCAAAATCATGTTTACTGAGTTAATTTTTACACGCGCTCTGTCTCGCAGTGCACACAAATGGCTGCAAATAATTTAGTTCAGCACATTCAGTACAGAGGCCACAGGAAGGCAGGGAGGTTTGTATGATTATGTACAATTAGCCTCAGTCTGTGTGCAATTTTCTCTCTGCTTTAGTAGCTTCAACAGATTGCATGTAAAAGAATTTACAGCTTCACAAAGTGCTCATCACAGGCGACTTGAAGTGTTTTGAGAAAATGCGCAGCACTAATCCATGTCTGTGTAAGTATAGCAGCAGAAAATGAGCTTTAGTGCTGCATTTGACGGAGTTAGCAGAGAGTTATGAATGTAAACGGGAAGTCAGCTGCTTCCATGACAGGAGGCCAGTGGGATCTCATTGTTTCGACCCAGCCATTAGCCCCTCTCTCTGATGCTGCCTATGTGGGACAGTGGCCAGAGATGGGATAGCAGTGTTACTCTGGCAGTCTGTATGCAGGTCAGGAGGTAACACACACCACAGGGCAGGCAGGCTGGGAGAGAGATGAGAGATGAAAGCAAAAGGCAAATGAGGCAGCTTGACTGTCAGGGAGAGCACGCTTAAAAAGCAGGGACAGCAGTGGACATGCTGAGAGAATACCAGGGAAATCAAGCAGAAAACTTGGACATTTCTACACTCATATGGACCACAACTGTCTTCTGTTCTGGACACCTGCTGAACAAAACACCCTCATCCTGTCTTTCCATCCACTCGGCTAATATTTTATTTGTTTTCCTCCCTCCAGGCGGACACCATGAACTACGTGGGCCAGCTGGCAGGCCAGGTTCTGGTAACCGTGAAAGAACTGTATAAGGGCATTAATCAGGCCACACTGTCAGGCTGTATCGATGTTGTGGTTGTCCGCCAGAGAGACGGCACCTACCAGTGCTCACCCTTCCATGTGCGCTTTGGCAAGCTGGGTGTACTGCGCTCCAAAGAGAAAGTGGTGAGTTCATTTCATTGTTTTGAGCTCCATATTAATACACATCAAATCATTTGATAAGTACATTTGATAGACAACAGTGTATGACAATAGTTTCTTCTGCCTCCTTTTGAAGAGCCTTTCCAATTTCCATACAATGTAGGAGCAGACAGAGCTCTGTAGCCCACTCCTGATCTCTGCCTGAGAATAGCAGCTTCAGATTACATTAGCCACTACTTAGCATAATGCTTGCCTGAACTGAATTGCCTTGTGGTTAATGTAGGTGCTAGTTTTTAACAATAAAAAAAAGACTGATTTGAAAAAAAAAATGGGTTTGGTTATGTGAAATCAGTGCAGTAATTTTAAAATGTTAGCATGTAGTTGTAAATGCTGTAAATGATTGTGTCCATTGTCAGTCAAATTTCTTTCTCAGATTTTTAAAAAGTGACAATTTAACTATATTTTGGGTTATCAAAATGCACCCAGGTTGATACCCACTGTTTCCCCTGAGTAGACTACAATTCCTCACCATAGACTCTATGTTCCTAACAATGTCAGCCTGTATAAAATGGGCTTCATTGATATATCCCCCAAGGCACAATCATGCTAGCTTTCCATTCAACAAAATCCCCCCCCTCCCCAACACTGAGCTCAGAAAAAGCATGTGATGCAAAAGTTCCAATGCTTTAATTAGTAAAGATCGAGCATGGAGATCACAGACTATGAATTATTCAGCAAAATCTTTTATGTTTGCCGAGCATCTGTGGGATGTTCTGGGCTTTTCTTCCTCTCTGATAGTAGTTGTTACTATATATTCTTGCCTGGAGATACGATTCAATTAATCACGGTTGAGGAACGGTGGTGTTATTTTTAGCACTCACCTCTCACTTGAGGAAAAAAGCTGCAAATTGTTTTGTGGCACCTTTTGCGTTGGCCTAGTTGATGGGTAGGGACAGGAAGTTCTGTTTATTTTGGTAGTAAGGAGACGTAAAGCCACAGAGGGAAGAGAAACCACATTAGCATAAATGAACTCAACTTGTTTTTAATTTAAGTTACATGAGTTTATTAGCATATATAAAGAATCAAAATGTTACTTGGTGTTCGGTTAGCAATTAGTAATGGCTAAAATTAGACGGAGATCAAAAATGTATTTGGTTTTTGCACAACACTGGTGTGAATGGTGAACTTGTCCCATCTTCTATTCTTAGAACAGTTATGTTGTGTGTTGACTTGAACAAAGCTTATTTACTTGCTGGTGGACCAGAGTGGATAAGGATTTGTGGGGGATTGACACTGTCTCAACGCCTACCCAGAATGCTGATGGGCTCGGAGGGGAGGAATGAATGAAGGGTTTCTATGGCAACAGCTCTACAACCTGAATGTGTGGGATTGGCAGAAAACGTGAAGAAGGCCTGAACGAGGGCTGTTGTATAACAAACAGCCATGCATGTGTCCCTGAGAAAAGTTATCAGATCCTCGAGGGCTGTTGCTAAATAAAATTATTTTTTTTTAGAAGTTACTGGACCAAATAAATGATGTGATAGTTGTTCCTGTCATACAGACAGTTTGAAAAACTCAGAGTGGGAATTCAGCTCTCGTCGTCAGCCAAATACTAATTAAATTTTGGCTGTGGATAGTGTGTCTGTCCCCATACACTAGTCACTTTAGCTGGCAACCAGAAATGTTTCATAAGTGCTGCTTGGTTGAAAAAAAATTGGGATAATAATTAAAAACAGCTATGCACAAGTAGTTCTTTCTTTCTTCTATTTTCTGTTCTTGCTGGAACTAAGTATGAGCTTCAAAACTTAAACTGGTCAGAGCCAAATAACATAGTACTCTGACTTAATTTTGAGCATCTGCAGGCGGTCATTGCCTGAAGTAATTGCAGTAATTCTAGTAATCCAGCACAGTGTTGGCAAACCCACCACTGAGCCACTCAAGTGTGTGTAACCTGTCACTGACTGTGAAAGGCTGAAGAGGACCCCTCATTTCTTCTGTCCTATTATTAATTGGGCATTGAAATTCCCAGCCACTGCCACTCATGAATTGCCCTCAGCAACCCTCAGGGGGTGAAATTAAATCTTGAGGCTACAGGGAAACCACAGGGACAGTAAAAGATGACAGCAAAAGAGAAACATGCAACATGACAGATCACATGAGAGAAGAAGAAAACTGATTATTCGGGTGGCCATTGGTTGCGAATGAATATTGATGGTTTGGTTTCAGGTTGCAGAGCACTTGTGAGTCTAAGTCGGCCTCCTCTGTAGTCTCTGCCAGACGTGACCTGTTTTTTTTTCGTTTGTGGTGTCAAGTTTCTGAATGGCCCCTGGTCCACTGGGGTTTGCCTGGGAAACATGAATGGCCTTGTTCTGTTGGCAGGCCCCTCAGAATACAAGTCCAGAAGGCCCGTATGCTTTTTAGGTTTTCTGAAGCCTCGGGAGGAAGATGGGGCTGTAAGAAGCTATAAGGCCTCTATGTGGTCTGATGAAAGTATGAATAAACATAACTTAATTTGTACTTAAATCAAGGCTAAATACATTTTATTAGATACATAGATAAAGCAGATTGATGTCAACTAAATAACAATTTCCTCTTTATGATTTTGATTTGCTAATATAAAACTTTTACCATTACACTGTCAGTTTCATGTTGGCCCTGAGGAGTAATCTCTGATTTTCTGTTTTTTCCAGATTGACATCGAAGTGAATGGAGAGCCTGTAGATCTGCATATGAAGCTTGGTGACAATGGAGAGGCCTTTTTTGTCCAGGAATCTGAGCAGCTGAATGTGAGCACATCTTTAACATGTAGTGATGCAAAGTAATATTAAGTAATATTAGCAGTGCTTTGTAAAGCATACTAGCTAAAGTTAAGGGAGATATTGAATGGACTGCAAATAATTTTTGTTTAGAATTACATTTGTCTATGTTTTGAATTTGTTGCTTCTAAAACAAAAACTTGCACTCATATTTTCACACATTGATCATTTGTTTTGTCCACACTACAGAAAAACACAGTGCCGTGCCTTTGTGTATTACTTACAGCAGTGTTGAAGGGCAGAGTTGGCACAATGTTTGTGTGAGGAAATAATTACTCCACTGTTGTGCAGTTCTTGTCTTTGACAAGTGACCTATTGCTTAAGCTCCCCAAACTCTTATTGTGACAACTCAGGGATGGCAGCCACCCTGTTCTACAGGACCTGAGTTGCTATGACAACTCTAGGTAGTATTAATGCTGCTTTTGCTTGGAGTTGTTTAAACGTGTCTCTAATTTTCCTGCGTTCTTACCTTAGCAGATTGTTCCTGCCCACCTGTCAACCTCCCCAATCCCCACCGAGAGTCATCTCTTCTGGATCTCAGAGGTGGAGCACAGGGCGCCAAAAGATCTGGAGGATGACCCCGGTGACCCAGAGGACCCACCCGAGCCTCCCGCTCCCAGCACCACAGCCACGAAAAAGAAGAAAAGACGGAGAAAGAAGCACAAAGGGGATCCTCGTAGAGAGGAGCTGACCCCGCCGATGTCAGTCACTACTGGTAATGCTGCTAACGCACCCGCTGCTACAACTGCTGCTATGCCCAGCACCGGGCAAAATGAAGAGATCTTTGAGATGGACCTGAGCTCTGATGAGGAAGCTGCAGCACATGTCTCAAGGTAGGTTCATGGTCGATGCTTGTTGCTGTAGCCAACATTTGTTTAAATAGTAATACAGGTTAATCTAATGGAAGTTTTCTGTTTGAGTGTTGTAGTATAATAGGTAGTATTTTTGCAGCAGTGCTTACTTTCGTGTTGTGACATGATATTAAGAACCATTATTGATACAGTCTAGAGGCTATGGTATAATAAGTAGCTGGAATGATGTATAAATGGAGGAGCTGGACTCTGCCTCAGGGTCCATTTGTTTTTGAAGCCTGTCCTACTTAGGAGTGTTTCATGTTGTGAGCCCTTCAGAATTTCCATGACTCTTAATTATCATGTATCTTGTGGACCCTGGCTGTAGGTCACCTTCAGTGACCACAATGCGTGACATTGATCCCAAATTACCAGCGGCCAGACACAACCTTGATGGTTATCCTCTGTCTGATGGGGACTGGGCAGCAGATGACAGGTATGTATTAAGACAAGTGCAGAGCAGCTCTTAGCAAAGGTGTACACACAGTGTAACTCCTGTCTTACTAATTTTTTTTTCTTTATCTGTCCTTTTAGTCATGGGTTGTCTCAGGCCTTTTCCCCCAAAAGTGATTCAGAACTGGTGGTGAGACCTTCGGAGAGTTTGCTCAGAGCTGAGTCCCACATGCAGTGGACCTGGGGAGAGTTTCCAGAAACAACCAGGGTGAGCACCACTCTTTCCAATAAAATTCAAAGCAGTTGTCAGTATAGTTATCATCATAGTAACATCTTATGTCCAATGTCTAGGTCACCAAGAAAGAGAAACCAGAAGTACTAAAAACAGTGACCATCACCCCATCAGAAAGCACACACTTCCGCGTCATCCTCAGCTCCGAGGCCATGGAGAATGAAACGGATATTGAAAAGAAAGATGGCGCCTCTTCCTCCTCCTCCCCAGTGTGCACTATTGTCAAGCCCGAGCCACGCACCCCTATCACCACTGTAACGCCTGTGAATTCACTATCATCTGTCAGCGCCATAAGCTCTGAGAGTCCCGTAACCCCCTCAGAGCCACTCGATGTGCTGCCTTCCAGCATTGCAACATCCACCCCTACCAACAGCCCACAGACGGACTCGCCCTCGAAGAAGAAAGGTCAGTTAGCTAGCTTTTGATTGGCTCACCTTTGTTTTGTTTTGTTTTTTTAGGCGCATCTTGATCAGCACTGGGTAAAATTGTACATTAACTAATGTGTAATTCTGTTTTTCAATGCAGGTGTCCCAAAGAGGAGCCAGCATCAGGGTCCTGAGGATATCTACTTAGATGACCTGAATGTACTTGAACCCGATGTTGCTGCGCGATATTTTCCTAAGAGGTTAGCTTATGAAACAGGCGCCTAATTACTTGACCTGTTTGAATTAAAAATACCAAGCGGGGGTGCTCCATTTTTAGGAAGTAGGAAGAATATTCCTGTTCTAAAATAACACCAAAAGCCCCAAAGACCAGCATCATGACGTATTGTACACCCCTCCGCTTCTCTCACTCTTGCTTTTTTTTCTTGCCTTGTGTTGGTCCAGTGAGTCTGAGGCAGCGGCTAAACACTGGATGGACTCAGAGATGCGGTCTGGTTCACAGTCTCCACAGTCGGTGGGTAGTGCAGCAGCTGACAGCGGGACAGAGTGTCTTTCTGACTCAGCCAGTGACCTCCCTGACGTCACCCTCTCTCTGTGTGGAGGCCTCACAGAAAACGCTGAAATATCCAAAGGTACACGAGAATGACACTCATAAAAAATGCAGCATGAAGTGCACTTTTATGGAAGACAGAAAGTTATCAACAGCCAGTAAAACTTGTGTAACTATAAAGACGACCTATTAAGAGAGTTTCCAGAGGCTCTTATTTTAAACACAAAAAATTTTATTTGCTACAGTTGAATCCCAACAGTGTTCTCCCACTTATGTCTCACCCGCCCTGTTTTTCTCTCTGATTTTCATTGATGTCAGTAAGTTAAATATATATATATATATATACACCCCTCTGGAAGTCTGTCTCTGACGTCCGGAGCTGCCGTGGCTGATAGAAGAAAAAGTTTTCTGACCTTTCTGTGTAGTAAGATGTTATTGCTCACCACCACTGACCTTTTCATCTGCTGTCTTTAATTAGTCTTCTTTTTTTTGTGTTTGTAGAAAGGTTCATGGAGCATATCATCACCTATCATGAATTTGCTGAAAATCCAGCAATTATAGATAACCCCAACCTGGTAGTAAAGATAGGAAATAGGTATGTAAGCATTTTTATATAATTAGGAAAGTATAAAAGAGAGACATATTTTAAATGTATAGCTATTCATACATTTTCACTTAATGCTTTCTGTTCTCAGATATTATAACTGGACGCTAGCTGCACCCTTGATTCTAAGTCTCCAAGCATTTCAGAAGAATTTACCAAAGGTAATTTAAGTTTGGTTTTTACATTTTGTTCCATGTGGGCTGTTGTAAACTGACAACAAGCTCATCATTGTCTTATTGTCTGTGCTAGGCTACAGAGGAGGCCTGGGTGAAGGAGAAAATGCCAAAGAAGTCAGGCCGCTGGTGGTTCTGGCGAAAGAGAGCGGATAGTACAATCAAGCAGGTGGGCATCAAAGTTGACTTATAGAGTAAACTGCTGTCAGGTTCATTTTTTAAGACACATCTTCAAGTGCTTTGGATTTTCTTTTAGAGCCAATTTTTTTTTATTTTGCTAATTCTCTGGGGATTACTTTCTTTTCGTCCCTTCTACAGTCGGAGACTAAACTTGAAACAAAGGAGGAGTCTCATTTGGAGGAGGAAGGACCCTCTATGTCTCAGGAGAAGCTGGTCTTACCGTATGTGATACAAAGGGTTTATTGATAAGTGTAATTTAGAAATCAAGCTGTATTATGAGACAGAGGTGTTTTATTGTAACAAGGCAGATAATGAATGTATGTAAAATTACATTTACTTTAATAGATATAAGCAGTTTCAGGTCAGAACTGTGTGGAATAATAAAATTGTCTAGTCTCAGTCAATAGATTTTAACTTACAATCAATACAACTTTTGTATATAGTCACTTTAAGTGCCATTTTCCATAGCAGATCAATTAGAAAAAATTAGAAAAAATAGACACCCATAACTGTTGTTGTTGTGTCCCTGCAGGCCTAAAGCAGGAGACTCATCCAGCGATGACGAGGCCAAGGAGCTGAGTGCTGCATCCTGTCAAGAAAGGCTGCAGCCGGTTGATGGTCAACACCATCCCAGCCCGCACACTTACAGGAAGTCATTACGCCTTTCTTCAGATCAGATAGTAAGTACACTCTCACTCACGTGTTTTCCTTCCTCAAATTCGTCTACTGTATATCTAAAGCTGTCTTCAAGTTGTAAACATATTTTCTATATTTGATAAATCACACTTTTATTTGACATTTTGACTTTCAGAATAAATTGTGTCCAGTTTGTAGAATATAAGAATGAATAGATTACATGCTGGATTACAGTTTTCAGTAAGTTTGTACTTGAAAGCTTTATTTGGTTGTTCAGAGCTCCCTCTGCTGGCTATCTGTGAACTGCACCGTGTTTGCTCCACTTGTGGTCTGTAGGGGGCTCTAAAGATCTGTGTGTGTTTATTGTAATGTGGCAAAACAAACCATGCAGGGGAGTGATGCCTATATTGTTGAAATACATTTAATGAATGATATCCACTGCTCCTCCAGATGCCTTCACACTTTGCCTTGTGTTTCCAGGCCAGTCTGAAGCTCAAGGAGGGACCAAATGATGTGACATTTAGCATCACTACCCAGTACCAGGGCACATGTCGCTGCGAGGGCACCATCTACCTGTGGAACTGGGACGACAAAGTCATTATCTCTGACATTGATGGCACCATCACTAAGTACGGGCTGCAAGTCTTTTACAACAGTATCATAACCCTCCGAGCTGAGTAACTATACTGAACTGCTGTGGCATTTTTATACCCAGTTATGATGCCACGTAATACAAATTATTACAGAACAATACTGTGAAACCATGAACATTCCCTTTGGATATAATCAGCTATGATAACACAGTGTTATTGTTGCAATCCTTTACTTTATTCTGGGCTTTTTCTCCACTGGTACATTTGATTTTGCTTCACTGCTTTCCCTTAGTTCCCTGCTTTTAATATACTCTTGAAAAAAAAAAAGGATCTAGCTCACATGCAGAGTATGCAGTGAAGCTGACATTCATACCAGTCCCTTGTAGAAGCTAATTTCACTTTTTAATAAAACGTGGATCACATTTTAAATCGATACTCAGATCAAGTAACACCACCTGTTGCGCAGAAGTCTTGGATCGTGCTTTGAAAACAAGCTTTATGCAAAAAGAAAGAAACTCATGCATTAGCAAGACAACACTTGTAGCACAGCGTTGAAGTCCCTCATGTCTTTAAAAGCCCACATACTTTGAAATAAGGCTCTTTATTCCTTAACTAGTGCGGTTACTGCTGATGGAGGCCAGCAGGTGAATCAACAGTGGCTCAAGTTGTTGTAAAATATTGGACAGCTTGAGACACCCAGAGCAAGGAAGGAAGATGTCCTTTTTTAGACATGTGTGCTTTTCTGTGCAGTGAACACATCCAAGCTCTTCAAAAAGCAGATATATTAAGTTCTATTTATATTGAGCTATTTTAATTATCCTGAAGCTAGTCACATCTCTTTTGAGACGAAACTGACATCTGCTGCCTTCCTGACGCCCACTCCGTGCGGTTCATAGGTGGTCAACATCAAACAGGCCGAGATAGACTGGAGCTTATTATCTCTGTGACCCTTCAGGCCAACGAGTTACATGTGGCTTTCTTTGAGCAACAGGGTGAAGAGCATAGGGACTATAATGAGCCCATTTACATTTTAGTCTGTAAGCATGCAGTCATGAGCTAAGGGTGAGGCAGTGCCAGTAATCCTGATCAGTGGAGAACAGCCCATAACGTTCTATATTTATGATAAAATGGTAAAGTAGTTATAGTGCTTTATGTGACCTCCTTTGAACAGTCTGTACTACCAATCTGCTTTATTTTCTTTTACACACATTCTGTCTCTGGCTTTCTTACTGTACATCTGCTACATTTTTGTCTCTCAGTAGTCCGCTTGGCAGATGGGGGTATCCCTGTCTTTATGTCATTTAATATGATCTGTTTGTGTTTCACGTTTTAGGTCAGATGTATTTGGACAGATCCTTCCACAGTTGGGGAAGGACTGGACCCACCAGGGTATTGCCAAGCTCTACCACTCAGTAGCTGAGTAAGTGCATAACAACACTGATTAATCACAGAGGAAGGATGAATGGTTGGTCAGTGGTTAGGACTGTCTGGGTTTGATTCCCAGTCGGCTTTCTGTGGAGTTGATATTTTCTCCCAGTGTTTGCGTGGGGTGGCCTGAGGTGGATGACTCACAAGTTTATCTATGATTAAGACTGAATTATTTCAGAAACTAAAAGAAATAACAGCATTAAACTCATCGTTGCTCAACCAAGCATGTCATTTTAAAGTGAAATCTGAACCCGGCTTTGCTACTTTATACATGTAAAGATTAGAGAATTAAAATCAGTATTACGAACAGAGTTGTTCATTAAGCCTCTCATTATGAAAGCAAAGCAATATCAGTGATTTAATTAAAGTGCTATTCTTAGTTGTTGCTGTTATGGTCGTGGTAATAATGAGCACTGGAACAAGGCTTAATGAGCACTACTCTCCCCATTGACAGGAACGGCTACAAGTTCCTGTACTGCTCGGCTCGGGCTATTGGCATGGCGGACATGACAAGAGGTTACCTGCAGTGGGTCAATGACGGGGGCACCATCCTGCCCCGGGGACCTCTCATGCTCTCTCCCAGCAGCCTCTTCTCTGCTTTCCACAGGTACAGTATCACTACAGTAGCAGCACATGCTGTGACTGGCTCCCAGCATCATTTCAAGATATATACAGTAAATCCTCCCCATCCTCCAAATTTGAATTCTGTTTTCAAACCACCCTATATTCTCTCTTCAAACTAAAATCCTTGTCTGCAAATTTAATTTCACATTAAATATCCATAAGTCTCAAAATCCTTTTCACTTTTCCTCATTCCTTATAAGTTTTTCATATGCTGTGGTTACTAAAAGTACAGAAAACTGAAGCTCATGAATTTCTAAGTAATTGGGTGTTAGCTGTGTTGGACGGTGTGCCACAAGATTAGTGTTTTTTGCTGTTTCTCAATTTTATGTACGTGTCAGTTGTTGCGGGGGAATTTTCTCTTCGTAGACAGAACATTTCCTCCAGTGTGCCGCCTTTCATGTGAAATTGACACAATGATAATGAGCATGTGTGATTTAAGACTTTTGTGTGATGGTTTCTTTATGAAGAAGATAAGATATTATAGGAGAAGACTTTGTCTGTATTTTCTAACTTACAAATGCATATTACAGTTACACAGCCTCTAAATATACAAACATTGCACACTGTAAAATGCAGGTCTTGTAATACCATAAAAGTCTTTTATTTTCTCCAAGTTGTAGCTGCTCTGCTTCTATTTGAAATCTCCTAATCACACAACACCGCAGTGTGGATTATCTTTTGACCTTGGAATCTATACATCCTCATTAATGTGTCACCATAGCAACCTGCAGCAAGTTGATTATCGTGTGATGTCATTAAGCTGCAGATATTTGTTTTATAACGTCGCCTTCTAGTTTTAACCAGCACCAACCTGGTCTTTGAGCTCTTTTCACCAAGGCATGACTAAAGTGATGATTTTAACCTGATATTTGTGGTTTGTTTTTGGATGTTTTGCACAGTATTACACATTTATTTATGCTTAGGAAAATAGATACATCAAATCTAAATCAACTGGAAGAAGAACGCTTGAGAGAAACTAAACGGGTGTTTAGCCATATTACCCCTAACTCAGACTTGACCCATGGTGAGGACAGGCCTCTGTGTGTCGCTCTAATGAAGCTGTCTGTTTACTTCAGGGAGGTCATTGAAAAGAAACCGGAGATCTTCAAGATTGAATGCCTTACAGACATCAAGAACCTGTTCCAGCATAACAAGCAGCCATTCTACGCCGCCTTTGGGAATAGAGCTAATGTAAGTTAATGCATGTTTGAAGATGTCAGACTCTCATGCATTAAAGCGCTAATTGTTACATGTCAGTGAGCCGTCATGGCGTATTGTAAGATCAACACGACGCTGTGGCTATCAGCTAGCAGACACAAACATGTGAATTCAGTGCTGGGCTGAACCTGAGCTGAGGTCACTGGTGGATCCCCATGTGACTTCATCTGGGGAAGGGAGCTCAAGTTGGGCACAGCATCCCATCTTCAGCTGCATAAACACCAACACCCAGATGAAGCCATCAAAACTCCGTCTGTCTCCATCTGCCACCAAAGAAAACAAAACAAAAAAATAAGACACACAAACACACAGTCTCACTGTTGCCCACCAAAACATTTACTCTAGAAATTTTGCCATTATACACATTAGGTGGGACACAAACAGGAAGTCTGCGGTTCATGTCATCAACGCACTTATTTCAATTTGCAGCATTGTGTATTATGTATGAGTGCATTACATAATCAAGTGTGTTCTCAGACAGCTGCTAATGGGCCTCGTCAGTAATTTTTCACTTTGTAGATTAGAGGTTTATTCACTGTCTTTATCTAAGAGGAAGGAAACAATATGTTAATGGGAGTCCTACAAGTACTGTGTTTTCAGTTTTTAGTTTAGTTTCTGTAGATTGAGCCTTTACCCATTCTGCCTCCATGCAGGATGTGTTTGCCTATAAGGAGGTTGGAGTTCCAGTCTGTAGGATCTTCACAGTCAACCCCAAGGGAGAGCTGATCCAGGAGCAGACCAAGGGTAACAAGTCCTCGTAAGTACATTAACGGCCGTGTACGTCCAACTATAAAGAAGTGTTAAGAATTAGACATTGATCCGTCAAAATTTGTATGAAGAACATGTGCACCCACTGCTGCCGCGTCACATAAACGATCCACCAAATGGAATATTTCAGCATCCTCCAGCTCATTATTTAATTTTTCCAGCCGGCACCTTTTGCCATTTTGTTCACTCTCCCTGTTTTCAGCCAAGAAAATCTCACAGTACCCGACTGTCTGCCCAGCAGCAAACAAAATCAGATAGAAGTTAGAGACTAACTGGTAAACAGAGTGGGGCATTTAGCGGCTTAAGAGAGAGAGATTTCCCTCAGGAGTTGGTGGAGAACTAAACAGAGCTAAAAAAAAAAGAGTGAATATTCAATATTAATTTGTCAGCCGGCCAGAAGCACAACTTTAAATTTATTCTAATTTTTCGCACAGTCTGCAGGCTTGTTCTCTAGTGCCCATTAAACAAGTACAGGTTTGCATCTTGTTTTTAGGATTCTCAACACATTTCTACACTGTTTATCACTGCATTTCTCTAATTGTTCCAGATGTTAGTATTTAATGGCTCATAATGACTCTTATCTGCCTGTTTCCCCCACAGTTACGGCAGACTCAGTGAGCTGGTGGAGCATGTGTTCCCTTTGTTGAGTAAAGAGCAGAACGAGGCCTTTTTAATGCCAGAATTCAGCTCGTTCTGTTACTGGAGACAGCCGATACCAGACATCAACCCCGATGAACTGCTCTGAAACCCAGGTACACATATACATGTGACTGGACTGTGCACTTGAATGCATCCCCTGAACACACATGGGCTGAAACTCAAATTTTAATCCTACACACACACACACACACACACACACACACCTCTGCAATGAGTGTGACACATTAACAGGGTTTTGACCATCAACACAACGAGCTGGTAACCTGTATTTAGAGATGAGTGGAGATTATTACCAGAACAGTAAATAATCCCTTAAAAAGTTCATCCCCGGGAAACAAATCACCAACTAAGGCCTGCCTGTCGAGGCATCCTGCTCAGTGACCGCTCTTCAGTCCACTGCACTGCACAGGGATAGTGATCCAAGACCCTTCTCTTCTCTCTCTGTAAATCTTTAACTTCGAGCAAACAGGGTGGTCTCCATCAGCCGTCAGGGGAAGCAGCTGAAGCCCCACATGACGCATGAAGGAAACATTTTCTTTAATCACATTTTTCACATTTTCTGAACACTCTGGAAAAAAAGTGAAATGTAGCATCCAGAATAGTAAAAAAAAAAAAAGAGACACTGTTAATTAAAACAGGACAGGCAATTAACACCAGGCAGTAGTCATGTGCCGGTCATATTTTACTGTGGCTGCTATTTTTTGCCTAGAAGCGAGTATCCAACATTTAATTGGAGACTAATGGATTACACCTCCGACTATGACCCACACACAGTTGTTCAGTGTAAGAAAGCTACAGCAGGTGTTCAGTTCTCCTGACACTCCTGACTCCGGACTGACTGTGGTCGTCACGTGACCACTCCCCCCTCCACAACCTTCGCACCCGATGAGTCGTGTTTGGTGTTGTTAATATTCAAGGTCATACCCAGGATATGCTTTTTTTTTGCCAAGTACGTGAAGATGCACAGTTAGTTGTGACTTTAAAACAAAAATGAAGCAGCTTCATAGAATATTGTCTTGCTGTTGTTTTTAATATGTTTATTCTGTTCTCCAAGCTCCGGCAAATCCAGTGTGTTCTGTTAACAATGCAGTCATTATTTATGATAATTGATATGTTTAAGTTATTGATTTTTATTTTCTATTGTGATGCCTTTGCTTGTCTGAAAAAAAAAGTAATTTATCACCAATGCAATGTGGAAATACTTCAAATTGGTATTTTGTGTGTGGTTGGTCACAGATTAACATGCACTTAACAGTAACTGCTAGGCCTCGTCTGTACAACATTTCTCCAACACCGACCTGTATTCCTTGTTTTTGACAGTGAAACGTTCAACATGTAAGGCACATACACATTCCTGAGCAAAACCTCAGAATCCGCAGCTTTAGTATTAAAATATGTGTGTAAATGTGGGAGATAACGCTTGAGTTGAAACAGTGCAAATAAGCAGATCTGAAAAGAGCTTAAAATGAAGGATTTTGCAAGGTCCTCTGTAAAGGATGACTGTGGGATGATGTAAGAGTGTATGTGTGTGTGTATGTGTGTGTACCTAATGACTGAGTGCTGCTGCTGTTGTCGGGACGGCAGTATCCCGCACCCCCCCCTGCCCCCTTGCTTAAATTCCCCTCAGTGGCTTTACCAAGACTTATCCAACGCACTTTGTCTAAGCTGCACCCAGAGACGCAGACTTTACAACTCAGCACACCTCTCACCCACATGCACTTCACTGACGGTCTAAGTAGACAGTTAGACCAGAGTATGCAATTACTGCAGGTTGAAGAGTTTCTAGTTTTACCTCTTTGGGAAGAAAAAAATCTGAAATGTGTCAGTTTAAGTAACTGTTGAATGGTGATTCTTATTTGTTGTTTGAAAGGCAAAAGTGGGGATGAAAAACTGAAAAATGTTTATTTGGGGTACTGAAAAGACATGAAGGTAGTAACACAGCCGCCCCGTAGCCTCAATGTGTGTGCATGTGTGTGTATGTGTATGTGTGAGAAAGAAAAGACTGATCCCGAGCCTCTGGTAACCAGAGGAAGATAACATTGGGTCTTGTTTGGAGACAAACAGGAAATACTTGACTCTGTACAGGATGCTGTTTATTTGAAGCGATTACTTGGCATTATGTGTGATGGAGGTACAGACTGGTGGTCAGATGTGCCACTCCACTGACATGATCATACCTCCTACACGAGTCATAATTTATATATAAATATATCTAGTGAGGACTAAAACAGAATGAGCAAAGAAAAACTGTTTAATAAAAAAAAGCACAATATACGACAGCTGCGTTCTGACTGTCTCTGTCATTATTTCCGAAGTGTTTCCGATCTGTAGCTCCGACCTTTCATGACGATTATAAGGTGTGTTCCGCTTTGATTCGTTTGCTTGTTCCTCTACGACGTTTGGTGAAGTCACATAGATTTATCTTATAATTAGCTAAAGGATTTCCATTCTTTCTATGAAAGTAAAGCATTTGTGTGAAAGAATCACACTTCATCCTCTTTGATCCTGGGATATAGATTGAAAGAATATATATAATTTCTTTGATCTCATTCAACTGCTGTGGAAAATGATGCGGTGTATACGCTGATCATCACGTTTCTTTCTGTCTTTGATGCCTTTTGTTTTTGTTTTTATTATTTCTTATAAAGTGTATGATCTTTTTTGTGGGACTCTTTTTTTGTTTTGTTTGGATGTAACGCTTGCTCTTTGATTGTGTCAGACCAACAGAAATACCTTAAATGTATGCTGTGTTTGATTTGTATAGAGATGTGGTTTCAAAGTATGTTTAAAGAACAAAATCCATTGGAAGAAGAAGAAGAAAAAAACAGGCCTAATGAAGCTAACAATGTGTGGCTTGTGGTCGTATTTGTATTAAATAAAGTTTCTAACTGAATACATTTGTGTGTCCTGCACTTTATGAGTCAGAAAGTTCAACCGTTACCAGAGGCTATTGGAGTAACTTTTACCCTATTGCTTATTTTTAAGTTACATTTCACAAATGAGGTTACTGCAGTTTAAATCCCTCAGGTTGCTCCAAATAGCAGGTTATTGATTATCACAAACATCAAAGAATTATTTTAAAAAAAAACAAACAAAAGAACCATTATTTGTTCAACATTGAATTACAATCTGTATTATTTTTTTTCTACTTGACACTGAACTGAAGGCTAAACAGTTCTTACAGTTTGCTTTTGGAAACATTTTTTAGGTCTCAAGAGTGAAGGAGGGAAATTTATTTTTGTTCACACCCACTTTACATAATGGCACAAATGAGGTTTGTTGCCTTCTAACCTCAACTTTCTCCATGTGGTTTCTAAGTCTGTGTCATTAATAAAAGCTTGTTTTGTTGCTAAATCTTTAACACATCAATCTTGGTGTACAGGTTTACTAATCATCAGCAGCTCTGTAGAAGGCAATTAAACCATGATCAATTTAGGGTTTAATATTTTGTGAACTAATATAAATAATTTAATTTAAAGTAATTTATTTTATGTTTTGAATTTGTGCAGGTATTTGGTAGATTTTTCCGTTTAGGTTGGAGTTTGGTAATTATAGATAGATGGACAGCTAGCTATATGATCCTAGGTCGTGGTGATTGTGTTCCAGAACCATCCACGAAGTAGAAAACATGTTTATTTTTATATATTTTAAGCTCTTATAAATCCTCCCACACTCTTACAAACATTTTCCACACAGTTATACAGTATAAACCATTTATATTCCATTGGATATTAGCTAGGATTCGTTGAAATTATGTATCTAAACACAGGCTGCTGCTTAGCTCGATCTGAGCCAATCAGTGCCCAGGGTACTTACGCGCGTGCTCTTGGGTAGCTTCTCGGCCATCCGCCAATAGCGTCCCGTGTGTGGCGTTGGTTGTATTAGGCAACTACAGAGACGAGGAGTGATGACGTCAGCTAGGCGACGGAACGTAACGTCAGGTAGCGGCAAGCTAGGACAGGTGACTCTGATTTATAATTAAGTTACTGTTGAACTCGTGAACTAGTTTTTCAATGACACGATACCGCGTATGAAATCAACTGGGCAGACCAACTTAGGAAGCAAGTAGCAGGAATAAGAAGACCCATTTTCCACAGCAAAAATTCCACTATATATATTTAGATATGCTTGCGTACGAAATCTGATAGAGTGAAGCCGCAAAAGTCCAAGCGCGGTATAGCGAGGGCATCACACTCAATGTATTTGACAGTGTTTTGAGTTGTTTTTTGAGATAAAATAACATTGCAGAGACTGGATGATCAACGTGTGATCTGCGAGTATAGAAATTTGCTCGTGTGGATAAATGTCAAAATAAGACTCCTACTATCTAAGTGTGATTTTAAATTGCCACTACAAGCTCCTTTCTGTTTGAGTGTAGTGTACAGTGAGAGGAAGTAAGCTCATGTTTAAAGGTGATTTATCGTGGTTTTTATTGCCTAACCAACAATATATTCCACTGATAGTTGACAATACAGTATTGACATTTTATGAATTTTTATGTTAATTTACAAACATTCAAAGCAAACATTCACAATAAGTACAAAAATTCAACTTGATAATCAAATATATTAGATACAATTCCTGCTTCTTGTGTTCAGCTATCTTTGGCAAGTGGCTTACAAATTGTGGTATAACAACTTGTTAGTTGAATGTATTTATTACTGAGGGTCTTGACACAGCGGCACTGCGTGGTAAAATAGCTGCATCACAGCAAATCGGTGGGGAAGAAAAACAAAAAACGGTTGTTTCAATGTGTCCTCCAGTCCAACTGTCTGGGAACAAACAGACTAGTCCTCATTGCTACCGCCCAGCTGACCTCCAGCTATCTGTTGGCCGGCAATGCGTACAGGAAGAGGGCGCTGTAGGTGGAGAGGATCTCCCTGGCCTCTGTTGTGGCCAGCTGACCTCCGGTCCTCACCAGACCCACACGGTCTCCTTTCCTCAGGGGTAGGATCAGGCTGAAGGACACCGTGCCTCCACAGCTACACTCACCGACAGCAGTGGAGCCGCTGCCATGACGACCGGCTGAGGGCCCTGCTGAGCTCTGCAACTTCAGGACGCTGCGGTTAGACACAGACAGGACGGCCTCGACGTGGCCACCCTGCTTTGCAGTCAGCAGGCCTGAAATCAGGTACCGGCCGTCCTGTGGTACAGTGAAGGTGCCTGTAGAGAAAGAAAGAGATGGTTTCAACAATCCAATTATCCCACGAACACGTTTTGTGTGTTCAAACTTATTTATCTTGTGTCTTTGTGCAACTAAAGTATTAAAAACATAAATTGGCCACACTTCCACTGGGTGACTTGTTCCATACAAATACAATCTTTTGGGCCTGTGAGTCGATCTGACATCCAGTGCCTTCAGTACTCACTGCAGCCTTTAGTTTCAAGTGGAAAATGGCCCCTAGAAAATGTGCTATTTATTTCTGTTTAGCACAAAGTGTCCAAACAAAGAACAGCACATTCATGAGTCTTACACATTTATAATATAAAAAACCAAAACTTAAAAAAAAAAAAATCACAATATAAATATAAGCATTAAACCTGCAACAACTGATTTTGCTGCAACTTGGAGGCAATGAAAACAAAACTCTGACCCTCTAATCAATATAATGAAAGTGTTCACAAACAGCTGCCTATTTACAGACCACCTCTAGTGGACAAGAAGCATTTGAAGTCTCAATTAATACAATATTCCCTCTTTTCTCTTCTTTTATCTCTGATTTGATCTCTGCAAACACCTAAGAGAATTTTCATAGGCCTCGTATCGACTAAGGTGCTCTGCTAGGTTCACCAGCCGTTAGCTCACTTAGTCCATCATGTTTGGTGTTGGGTATGTTGCCGAAATAGAAATTTTTTCTCTCACTGAAAACCACTTCATGCTGCTTCTGGTAATGACACTAAAGAGAGCAGTGAGACTGAGGTTTGGCTGTATAACTAAAACACTGGGCTGGATGACAGCTCTACACTTGTCTCCTTTCACATTAAACCCAGCCATGACAGCCATTTATACACGACTGTAAAACTGGAGATGGACAAAGGTAACGTGACATCACTCGGTTTGTAGCATTTTGAAACCGGGGTTTGGTGTTTGACAGTTGCCATATTGGTTGTCTATAGCCAGAAGTGCCCATATTTGGATATAAAGTGAGGAGTGAAGAGGCGGGTCTGACTCTTGAACTCGTTACCAAATGCTACCAAATGTGTTTGAGACTCGAGTTCAGGTTTAATTTAATTGGAAACTGGAGTCTCACTGCCAATCAAACTAACCACAACCCTAAATATTCCTCCTTTTGAAGACTAATATCTACTTAATTATTTTTTTTTTTTCCACAAACTGACATGTGGGAAAAATGTACTGACTGAGTATTTCATGATTGAGTATTTTGGAGCTAGCATCTAGTGGCCACTGGGAGCATTGCACCTCCACATTGGCCTCATGTTTGAGACCTGGCTGCTCCATTCATTTCTATATGAAGTCTTTTTCTCCAAAATCTTTTGTGGTTGTGTGTGTCTGTACCTGTGCTGGGACTGTAGTGTCCACCGTCATTGACGAAGACCCTGTTAAAGCGAATGATGCCAAAGTCTCCCGAGAAGGGCTGCTGGGTGAGGCCAGCGGAGAAGGAGAAGGGATCAGCGAAGGCGGTGTTGTCTACTGACACTGGACCTGGAAACATTGAGTTGAGTCAATCAGTACGTCATACAACCCATGATTTAAACCAGTCTTCCCCAACCACTGGGCCGGGGACCGGTACCGGTCCGTGGGGCAGTTGTTACCGGCCGCTCAGAAAGAATAAATAAAAATATAACTTCTGTTGCATTGATTATTAGAGTCTGAAAGACATTTTATTTTGAAAGGAACGACCGGATTCTCTTCAACTTAACTTTTGCCATTGCCTCTTGACACGTCAATACGTTTGTCTCAGTCACGTGATAAAACGTATCACCAATTATGTATAACGTCAGATATGTTAGCCTGCAAACTCACGAAAATGAATAAAATACGAATGTCTTTGGAGAGCTTCTTTACAAAGGGCAAGAGGACGACTTTTTATGCCGATCGCGTTATATTATTTTCGCTGAATTTATCTGCCACACCTTGAAGGCCGGTCCGTGAAAATAATGCCTAAATTAAACTTGGTCCGTGGTGCAAAAAAGCTTGGGGACCGCTGATTTAAACCTCATCACATTCATGAGCTAATGAGTTTGATTTGCACATGCTTCATCACTGCAAAACATGGAGGAAGAAGTGGTTTCTAGAAGGATTTTACCTGGTGAATCCGCCGCCGCTTCGTACATCGGGTTCCAGGGTAACTTTGCTGCTACGGGAGCTACAAGATATAAATAGTACAGAACATGTAAACTCATTATGTATTCCAATTACAGCTGTGAACCGAAAGGGTGACACCTGTATTTCTAATAAGTGTTGAGAATGAACGTACTCAATCTATCTGCATGCTCTGCTGGTGAGTGGCTCACAAATATAAATAGAAACTAATGCAGCTACTATCGATTTTAGTAACGCCACTTTATTCCTCACCTATAACTGTAAAAATTTGCCACGCATCACAGGGTAAAACTTTGGAGTGAGCGCTTGCAGACGAGCAAGAACCCCCTCCACAATCCGCCCACACCTCCTTAAACGAGACACATCCAGTTCCCACTCCCTCACACTCCCAGGCTACAAATTATTCACAGCTTTTTCCAATTTTTTTTTTTTTTACACTGATAGAAGAACGGCAAAGCCCGCAGATGCATGCAATGTAACTTGATAATGAACTGCTACAATACCTCGGCGGATGCTTGATTGAGGTTTGAAAGACGCAGGCTGCAGAGGAGGGTAGCCTGCAGAAGAAACAGATGACAAACACATTACGTTTTATCATCATCTGAAGAGAAGGGTCAGCGAGTGCTCCCGCCAGAAGCACTTGTTTGGTTTTCCATCTGAACATTATTGCAAAACACTGTGGGATAGTTTCCCAGAGAAAGCAGAAAATAGAAGAGAACGGGCTATAATATAATCTCCGCTCCGTAATTGTGGTTTTTACAGATGTTTTTTTTTTTTAATCAGTTTGATCTTAATGCAGCTGTTTCAGGACAACAGTTTGAAAGCTGCAGGTAGTTGTGCTCTTTCAGTTCCTAAATAAAAATAAAACCAACCAATGAGAAGCTTTCACAACCCTCTAATTAAAACAAAAAGATGCTGTGACAACTGGTGCTTGAAGAAACAACAACTAAACAATTAAAACTTTGAAACAAATCTCAAATTGTGTACCAAAGACTGAACATATGGGGGAAATTTAAAGTTAGGTTTTTAAGTTTTTAGGCTAATTGGAATTTACATGACGTCCTCTCCCACACTGTCAGTGAACAGGAACAGTATAACTAACGTAGGCTGCTCTCCTTCCCTTTACTGCCAGAAAACTACAACAACAACAGCCTTTGTTTTGTTAGTTGATATTTTATTTAATTGCCCTGTGCGCATCCTAATTAGTTCAATCCAGAAATACCTAAAACTGTTTCTGTTGTCTCTTCTATCCAACTTTATTTGGCATTCACTAAAAGCCTTAAGCTGTTTAAATCCTGAATGTGGATAACAAAATAAGTAATTTACATGGATAATTAAATCACTCGGTTCCAAATTTGGTGACTGTTGATGAGCTTAGATGATGATATGTGATGTAACTGTGAGCTGACAGCACTGTGGACGGAGGGAACATTATGTCACACATGTGGTAATGCTGGCTACACTTAGCTCAACGAGAGGCCAGAAATATGACAGACTGTCATAAAATTATACTCTTGTCATGGCAGCCATGACGGATTCTCCTCAATTCAATCCTCTGATTACAAGAGGAGTCTGTGTGTCACCATCTGGCATAATGCTTTAGATTACAGCCTGAAAATGACAGGGTAGTTGTTTAGTATCTGTAGTATGTCAATAAAACATTTATTAGTACTTCTATCTATCTATCTATCTATCTATCGGGTTAGGGTTAGGGTAAGTACTTTATTATTCCCAAAGGAAACTGTTCTACCAGATTGCTTGAATAAAAATATATATTAAAAAAGTGGCACTACAAAAAAAAAAATCAAGAGTAGAAGAAACAAAAAAAATAAACACAAAATTTTAAAAAATATAATTTAATATAAAAATCTAACATAGTAAAATAAATATGCTTTTTTTTAACATATAATTACAGAACACAGTAATGCTAAAACTGAGACAGGGAAAATTTATTTAAAAAAGTTAAACCTACCAAAATTAACATGAGAAAAATTTGTTTTTTTTTACAATTAATATATCAATATTTCATTCATTCATTCATCTTCTGTACCCACTTATCCAAATCAGACACACCCTGGACAGGTTGCCAGCCTATCACAGGGCTCATTAATGTAACATACTGTACATTATTGTTGTTTCAGGGAAACAAAATATTAGACTGTGCATGAGAAGAGAGGTGAACCTCTGCAGCTACAAATAGTTATGTTAGTGATCTTAAATTCAGGAACAATATGAGGCAGTAATGCAGTTTTTAGACCCATTGTAAAATCCAGCTGAAAATGAAAACAGCAATTAAAAAACAACCTCCTGCTTCCCTGCACCTCTCTTCTACTGTCGTGACTGAATCTGGTTTTGTGCAAGAAATCCACCTCTGAAAATAGACTTAATGCAGATTTTTCACACATATTAGAAAACAACATTTGCGCCTTCACTCTGCAGAGCGAAGGTATCACCAGAGGTCGTCATGACCATTAGCACTCCTCACCTGGTGCTCCGGCAAACCCTTTGACAGGCGTGCTTGATGAGTCCTCAGACCCTCTTCGCACAGTCACCCTGCGGACGTAGCCTGGGGGTCCTGCCTCGCCCGTCTCCCCCACGGGCCTGATGGGAATCACGGGCAGAGAGGGATGGC